>VWYI01021584.1:1582-16975 GCA_013399455.1 Anthoscopus minutus
CTCTACTCTGCTTTATCTGGCTTATCCCTTGGACTGTCTCGCTCATCCCTAATAATTGCAGTTTGAGAGCTGCCAGTACACAGAAAGTCTCTCTGTCATATTGGAGAGATGACAAAGACCAAGATAGGTAAGGGAGCATCTCCACTGGAGAAGGAAACTCTCCCTGCCTGCTACAGTGGAGTCTGAAATGTTCCCAAATGGTGAAGCTCCAAGGATAAATGGGGCGAGTAAATCACACATGTTGCTCCAGCACACTTTGTATCCCTGCACATTGTTTTACATGCCTTGGCACTTCAACACTGCACTGTGTGAGAAATGAAAAACAGAGTGTATCTTGAAATTTTAGGAATGGGGTGGGGGTTAGAGACATAATGCAGTTTCATCAATGTCATGGTGTCAGGTTATGGTGGATGTTATAAATAACAGCTCGCTGGAACCAAACATATTGCACTCACCTTTCTTTCTACGGGAGCAAGATAAACTTTCCAACCTTTCAGTCAAGCATGAGAAGAAGTTCACTCTCATCTAGAGCAACACCTTGGCTGTTGGCAAGCATTCCTCTTTGTATACATGGATGAGACACACCAGATGGATTAATTCCCTTTGCTGTTCACTTAATACACAGGAGAGACATTTATCTCCTCTCTTTATCACTGTCCACGTTTCCATGTTTGTAGAAGACACTGAAGACCAGATGACACACTTCACCTCAGCAGGACAGAAATTCTAAAAACTTATCAGAAAGTAATTTTCAACTGGCCTAAGTCTCTGCAGGAATCCCTGTGCCTGAATCTTTTCCAAGGATGTTGTCAAAGAGGCCTACAGCTGGTATATCCCCACATGGCACAGATATTCCCAACAGAAGTGTCATTTTCCACTCCCTTTTTTTCTGCTTAAGGAGCATGCAGGGACAGGGATGCAGCAGACAGAAACACTGAATTCCCTGAGGAAAAGGAGACAAAATCATTTCAAGAAGAAAAGCTTAAGTTCATACATCTCCAGAAAAACTCAAACATATGCTGAATTTCAATTTTCTCATGCTTAAATTTCCACTTCAGAGAAGGCCAGCTAATAAACAAAGTCACCTATTACAGTTGTACAAATGTTGCATCCTCACTGTTTTATATTGTCAGGAAATAAAGTAAAACTAGTAAAAATTCAGTATCCCTGGCAAATATCTGAAACTCTTTTATGTGGAGCAAGGATACAGCTAGGGCTGAAAGAACATGTGTTTTCAGTCCCACTGAAAATTTCACTGTCTTCATATTTGCTTTTATCCCAATTTGGAACAGAAAGTTAAACACTGACTACTGAAACTTCTGAAAATCACGAAGTTCAGAAATGTCAAAACATGTCACTTTAGTATTTCTGATCTAAAGGAAATGCTGAATATAACAAAACTTCAACAGTGAATAACATTTTCTGAATGAAACCAAAGCATTTCCTTTCAGCTCTGTTCAGCGCCAGTGTATGTCTCCCTGACATGATCTTGATACCTCACAAAAGCTGGAGTTTAGATGTTCTGCATTATTAATTTTTTGCTATGGACAGACTTTCTGAATATGCCACAAGGTACACATCACCCACCATACGAATCCCCAGGTAAGACATCCAGTTGCATCTTGTGAAGTATAATCCAGTGATGAGACATTTCCATATGGACCTTGGTCATCAGGCTGTTAGGCACAACAACACTGCAAAGCAGCACAGAAAAATTTTGAATAGAGCTGATACCAAATATTTAGCTTAGGTGAGCAAGACAAGTGGTTTGGGATCCCAAGCAAGACACAGTCTTGTAAGGCAAGACTGTAATTGTTAAATATTACACCAGGCATTCATGTAATTGTTATATATTATACTAAACTACATGTATCTGCACAGTGGTCATTCATAAATACACTCTGGACTCCGTTAGGGTAAAATAATGTGCATTATTGAGGAGTTATACAGATGACTAATGCCATTTTATTGTTAGAGATTAAAATACTGTGAGTTTTTTGACTGAGATAAAGTTAGCTAATATAATGACAAGTTTTCTGACCACTATAAATACATTTTGCTGTCACATTTAAAACAGTAGATAATTAATGCAGAGCCAGCTGCTACTAATATACAGTACTAAAACTTGTTAATACAAGGCTATAATAAAGCTGTTAATACAGATAATATCATATAGCATTTTAAACGATGGCAAAATATTCCTTAGAATTGTTTCCTTGCTATGGAAGGGTTTGTTACATTTTGGGTTTCTTTTCCTAATTAATCTCCAACAACATACATCACGTTATCTGTCATAAATAAAGTCAGTCCTTGCCTCAAGGTTCCTGCAGTTTAACAAGCACAACAAGAAAGTCGAGATGTGTTAAAAATCTAAACCAAGCAGGAGTCATTATTTGCCTTATAACAGAAGAAGGACACCCCATGAAGCACAGGACTTCATTGCTTGTGCATTGCAGACAAATGATAAAAGATAGTCTTTGTCCTGAAGAGCTTGAATTAAAATATAAATCTAGAGGAAAGTACAGGTTAAAAAAATTGCTATTTGCCTGTAAGAGTCTCTTATTTCTCCTTTTCACTCAAACCCAACAAAATCTGCAGTGGGGATGGGCATTTAAAGGTGCAATATAAACCTCTTGAAATCCGTGAAAGTTTTGGAGTGTGCTTTTAAAAATTGAAATCCAGTTATCCAGATGTCTGAGAAATATCCTAATGTAAATGAAAGGAAGGCATTCTCTACTAATTCTCTCACTCTTACAATAAAGCTAACTGAAAATGAGAATATTTCTGATCACCAAAGTCCGAAATTGGTATTCCAGGAGTTTCATAACAGAAATTGGTTCGTCTCCATTTTACTAAATTATACTGTTCAGTAGTTAGAAACTCATTTTATAAGCAAATACGTACTTACCTATTTTTAAAGGCTCTGACCCACTGATCATCTTAATGGCTTATAACTACAAGTGTTCCAACTGGTTGATACCATCTGTCTGAATCTGCTAGACAAAAGGGTAGCGGACTAAATCTGTGGCTTTAACTCATTTAGTTTATATTCAAGAAAATGTGACATTATTCTTTGTTATGGAACACTGTTGAAATATTACAAAAGCCAAATGATTGTTCTTCTTTAACAGAAAAAGTAAAAGGCAGGGACTAATTAAACAGCAATAAAAAAGAATGACATGGCAGCTGTGGACTGTGTTATTCTCTGGTCCCTAGATACAGATGGGCATTAAAATAGCCTGTCTTCTGGGAATTCAGAAAGAGACACAGAAGGGGAAAAGTAGGTTTACAAGTGCCCAAAGTTAAAACTGTCTCACTAAAAAAAAGGCAAGGAGAGGGGTAGATGGCTGCAGTGAATTGTGTGGGGATCAGATCTGTGGGCTTGTGTATCATAGCTGTGGATGGTCCTGTGGCTGGTTCCCATGTGAATTCAAGGAACACAGTCACCTCCAATGAGCTGCAAAGAATGTCAGTGATAGATGGAAAAATCCTCTCTGCCTCAGGAGGTGTCAGAAGAGTGTTCAGCACACGGATGTTAACTGCCTTCAGGCATAAGCAAAAGGCAAGTTTCTGTCAGTGACCAACATAGTCTCTGACATGCAATGCCCATGACATTGAATATTAAGGGTAAGAGAGATCAATGCCTCATTTTATCGAACTCAAGGTCTATATTTTACAAGCCTGTTTAGAACATGGTTTGCCCCATAACAGTTAAACACTCACTTGGAACCTTTAGAACATAAAGGGTCCAATTTGCTAAGGATCTGTTTTCATGTACAAAACAACTGAATAGCACTATTTCTGGAAATATTACAAGTAGAGAGATAAGTTTCACATTCATCAAAGCTGTTCGAAACCATTAAACCATTTGGAGCCTTTTTTTTTGAGAAGCATTAAAAAGATTTAACAGTTTAAGGAGAGATCAAGGATATTTTCAAGCAATTATTTGAAATTGCTAAAATCTGCCTCTGCTTTTTCTAAAATGCACATTGTAAGGCCATTAGGGCAGCTCTGACAGGAGTGTAGACAATGAATATTTTTTCCTTCTCCTTTTTGTTCTTGTTTTTGTTTTTTTTAGTATTGTTTAGAGTTTCTTTAAGGAGTCTGGCCATTTGGATCGACATCTGTCTTGTTCCCTCGAGAATTATTAGTAGCAATTTGTGAAGAATCAGAAATTCTTTTGTGTTTTGATACTGATAACTATACTTACAGTCCAAGATCTTTCCAACTGAAAAGCTGTCTTTAGAAAACCTGGTATTGGCAAGAATTTTTTTCTCCTCAGCAGGAGGAATGTTCACAAAATTTAGATCAGCATGAAACTAAAAATTTATTTTTCCTTTTTTTTCACCCAAATTAATTAAATGTATACTCAGCTTGGAGCATAATATAGTTTGCCTAGGTTTTACAGAGCTTATCAATCCTTGAGGCAATTCTGAGCACCTTTGCTCAAAATTTTTACAATAATGTTTTTCCTCAAATCCAATTTGTCCTGAATCAGGGAACATAGTTAAAATACAATGAACAAAGTTTCCAGTAATTAAATCAAAATTAAAATTTCCTTTTACTCCAATCTAATTAAAATTAATTAAAAGCACATGCTTTAAACCAGCTTGCCATACTGTCAATGTGATCAGTTTGTCTTATTGTAGATAAAGCCATACCTGCTTGCTAAAAGTACACACGTTCTGGCTTCTTCTCCTGCCTTTGAATATTAATAAACTACCCAGAAGGCAGGTGAGAACAGTTTTCTCAGTCAGTGCTATGGCTTTTGGTGAAAAATACTTTCAGAAAATAAAACAGTAGTCATATTAGCCAGAGACCTCAGCCAGGTCATGAAATGAAGCAAAAATGGTCTTTCAGAGGATTCTTCCTTCAGTGTCTTGAGAGATATATGGTAAATGTGATTTAAGAAAGTGAGTTTGCAAGGAGAGAGATGGGGAAGACAGACTAGAGGATGAGGAAAGGACAGTGGACATATAGATTGCATGGTTAGACAAACATCTAATGTCTTCATAAATCACAAGGCAAAACTCCTTTCCTCATCAGGCACCAGGACTGCCAGTTACTACTACAGGATTCTGATTGTACATAATATATGCCTGTTTATTGAATGAAATGAGAGAGCTAAAAATAATAATCTGATAAATATTTCTGCTGTATTCAAAAAGGCAAGGAGTTGCCTTCTTTTCCTGCACCCCTAATCTTTTCCCTTCTTTCAGTTGACAAATACAGCTTTCTAGGTAAGGTACAGACACAAGCATGCACACACACACAGAAATACATACGTGCATCCATGCATGCACACATTTTAGCTTGATATTTGTCTTAAAGGCTGTGTGAAGTCTTTTGGGCTAATAATATGATTCTCCAGGACAAACACACACTGACAGTGTGTTGTGGAGGCATCACTTTGACTCAGAAACAATCCCACCTTTCCCAGCTTCAAATAAACACGGTAACTAGAAAAAAAGTTGGTTTAAAAATCAAAAGACAGAATTTCCTGGCACTGCCAGCTAGAGAAGGTATGTAGGTAAAACAAAAATTTCAGTTTCTCATATATTCCTTTCTTTCTGTTTTGTTCTTTTTGTAAAAATGAATTCCTTTATTAAGACTCACTCACTTTGCACTTCTTGCAACCAGCAGTGAGTGTGTAGAATCAGTCCACTAATGCTCTGCTTCTCTACTCTCACGTTCATCTAAAGTTATCAGAGGATGCTCCTACAATATGTAGCCCCCACAATGCTAGTTTGAGTAGTAGCCACTCTTTTTTACGAGTAAAATCACAACTGCTTTTTGGCAGCAGTGGAAATATAATTAACCTCTTTGCTTTCCCCTTGCCCAAGGTCCTAAGCATGTTTGTTCCGACCTCTGCATCTTGCACAAATGTTGGTGAGCCATGTGGTAGACAGTATCAGAGAACTAAACATGCTGAAAAACTATCTTCCTTTGGGAGCAAAGGAAGCTGTATTTCAGCCAAGTCAGCCTGCAGCTGAGTTCCACCATGCACATTTGTGCCAGGACAGCACCAGGGCAGAACCGATTTGCCAATAGATCAAAGGGATAGTACTATGCCTGCTAAAGCTATCTTTGCCTATCTACTTATAATCTAAAAAAAAGAATAATTTACATAATTTACATATAGGGTTCTACCTCTTCTAGTATCAGGGTCAAAAGTCAAATCTTTATTTACCCAGTCAAGGTCACAAAGAAAGTCAGCAGAGGCAGGATATGAGTCCCAAAGTTTGTTTGCTGGGTCTGCATCATCCTGATAGAGAAAATAGTTGTTAAAATAGCTTTCAAAATAGCTTTTTAAAAGTTTTTAGCAATTAGCTTCTCAGGATATATAATTGCACATTACTGTGGGTTTTAATCACTTCTGAAAGTACTGTCTGGAATTGTAAAGTTATTTAAAGACAAAGCAATCTCCAGCATGTATAGTTTAAAATGGGCTAGTGTTAGAAGTAGGTGCTGCTCATGGGCACATTATCCAGGTCCTTTTCCCCCCTCCTCCCCTAAACTGCATGCCAGGAGATGTACAATGCACTTTCTGAGCCAGGTCACCTTTAAGAGCACAGTGATACGCCACAGAATTATTCGCTAGTCCTCACCAGAGATGTCTGCAAGTGCAAAGCCTGTGACAAAGGACTGAAATGACAGCACTTTGACTCACTTCTACATTGTGTTTGTTTAGGAAGGTCCTAGAAATTGTATTTCACCAACCACATTCGCTATCAACACACAATTATCTGGCTTAATCATGTGGAACAGTGGCAAATTCACCTGGGGCTTAGGAACTAATGACATTCTCGTCTGAGCTGCTTTAGTGAAATGGCCTAGCACCTGAAGCAGGAACAGCAAGATTGCTCAAGAAAATTTGGTTTTCTTTTTTCATTTCACAGCATAGGGGCTCTGCTCAAATCAACAAACGCTCCTGATTAAATAGCTGTAGTAGTTGACTTATTTGCACTTGTGTGTATGGCTCTGAATGTACATTGAGAATCCCTAACCTTTACAGGAAAAGAATTGTCTGTGACTTGTTTATAATATGTTGTGTTTTGACATAGAAAATAGTCAAATAATTTTGCATTTTATAATTTTGGTGTGATGAGATCTGTAAGTGTGTGTAACTCCAAATATTCCAAAACCATCATGGGGCAACAGCAAAAAAACTCCACCTTTTCTCACACTGAATGTATTTGTATCTATTTTTGTCAGCAGCCTGGGCAGGGCCATTTAAATTCTGCTTGTTCAACAGAAAATCAGATTCTTATGTTGGTCTCCCCCCTAGTATACAGGATATGGGATGAGTTGTGTTGTTGCTGACTATGCCACTAAATCTCAAAAGTTTAGAGATGGACAAAGATGAGAAATTGAATGTTCAGTCTCCTGAATACTTAAAAAAAGGGATAGGGAGGCTTTGGGACCACCTAACTCCTTCTGTTTTGGCCAAAGGAAATAGCTCTATTTCCATGAATAATGAAAAAACATTCAGAAAGATATGGTAGGTGGGGTTTTCATACCTAACTTTCATATTCAACTTTGGCATTTCATGTTCAAGGACTCCAGGGCAAAATACCCACATTCTTGCACAGACAACTCCAAAACAAGGCAGCCCAATGTTGGGCTTGGTGTGACTACTTTTCCTGTTGTGAAAATTAATTACCATTAAATGCAATATGGGTATCACACATAGACTGGTACACAAATTAAATTGAGTTTATATGGGTAAGCTGCAAAGCCACCCACTCAAAGTTGGTTCTGCTTTTGACTACTACTAATACTCTATCCTACTAATGCAGTATCAGCACAAAGCAGGATTTGTAGCAGAAGACCCCCCCCCCAGCCTCTATACCATGATTACTCCCACATCAGCAAGAGAAGCACTCATGATTCACTAACTTGTGCATAAAGCAGTTTTTGCTAAGCCAGCCTATGCAGCCCATATTTTGGAATCTCAATGCCCTACCACTGATTGCCTGGCTCATTGTAACAAAGCTCTGGCAGCAAAAGCTTCGGGAATTTCTGAAGGAGTCAGGATCCTCTTAGTAAGTAGCCCTTTTGCAGATAGTCCTGCTAGGTTATGTGAAAATTTGCATTTCTCTTTTTTGAGTCAGTGCCTCAATATAATCTGGCCAAAAGGGTCACTGAAAGACTGGAAAGGCAAGTCCAGTTCTGTAAATACAAGGATAAAATACATCCATAGTCTCAGAAGCCCGTGAGGAAGCTATTCCATATGGTCAGAAATGAAGAGTTTGGTTTGATGTTGATCTCCAGAGGAAGTGATTGCTGACATGCCATGTCATGTAACTGGAAAGAGCTGAAGCTTTGCAGCAGATGGACTGAAATGGAAAAGGGTAGAGGGGCAGAGTTGCTTCAGATTAGCTCTAATGTAATGTTCATGCATCTCAGGAGGAGCCTAGAATATCCTTTTGTTTCCTGATCCATCTCAACAAAAGAACACTAGGTAAAACAAGAATAATTTTGGAGGCTATGAGAGAAGGCTATAGCAAGCCTGTGCTGCAAAATGAAGAGGCTTACCTGTTCCTTACAGGACAGTCACCAGGATAAGCTGTCACCAGTAGCACCTTTGAAGCCCTCAGCATATTAAACCGTTCCTGGAAATTCTCAATCACTCAAAGGCTCAAGCTCTATCATGTAAGTCTACACCACTACCACTGATCCCTTGGGGAACTTGGGGTTTCTAGGACCCCCAAAGATATTCCACCTATTTCCTTAGCACAGGGCTTGGCACTGTCTCAGCAACCACATGAAAGCCCACCCTTGGTGTCTACAGCGAGCTTTGCATGACTGCAGCAATTATTTCCCCTTGATGTCTCACTCTGTCATAGTTGTAGCATTTCTAGCACTCCAGATCATGATGCTTTTTAAATCTTAGCTCACCACCAGTATAAATGAGTATAGCTAGACTGAAGTCAACAGTTACAGCAGGTAGAATTGAGAGAGAATCCAGACAGTAAATCCAACTCACTGAAATGAAGAAAGTTCTTTTTCAATATATCAGTGTCACTGCTCCTGTAAGACCTCTGTGTGCTCTAAGGCTATACTTTAACACTGGAATATCTAACATCTCAGGGGAAAGATCACAGTCACCAAACTGGCTGTATTTCAGTGACAGATAGGGGGATAAATGGAGTCAGCATGGATTGTATGGCTTCTGTGACAGGAGTGCATTGCCATCAAGAGCAGTTAAGTCAGTGAGTTCAACAGTTGGAGGACACAATAAATTCACTGTATGCCAGGAAAAGAATGTCACTGATAATGGAGAAAACTTGCTTTCAAATGGTCCTTCTCTATGGTCATTTTGGATATTTTCCTGTTAAGGCTGTAGTACTGGTTAAGTGCAGAGAAGATGAAAATGTGAGACTGGGTGCATTAATGCAGATATGTAAGTGAATCCTATCATTAAAGCATTTGATTCTAGTCCCTACACAGAAGTTACCATACATACAGTCACTTATCACTAATACTAGGTTTCATCAGGCATATCTAAATCAGGAAATGATATGGTAATTTTCACAGTCACCAAGTGGAAAATATTTATGGTACAGTAGTTTAATATATCTGTATTTTATATTTCTAAGATTGTACCTGATGACATAATAAGAGTTTGAGTTTAAATAACAGCTGGATGATTTCAGAAAGAAAAAAAATGCACTGGTAGAAAGCTTACTCCTTTATAAAAAATCTTTTCCACGTTCATCAGGATTGCCAGCCTGGGGCAAACTTAATTAAAGTCAATGGAGAAAAAAATTGAATACTTAAAAGTGCTATTTGGGGCTCATAGAGCTTGAATGACTCAAAATATGAAATATTCAATTACTAATAATTGTGGGGTTTTGTTTGGTGAGCATTTTGTCACTCACTCCACACTTCACATCCTCCTTCTTTTCATTCTCTTCCAGACATAAGGGTTAAAAGAGAAGAAAATTAGCAGCTCAAGTTCTGGTTCCCAGAGTGAAGAGGTGCCCAGATTTCACCAACCCATTGCTCTTCATCATCCTGGTCTCTCCCTTTGATTCAGACCTTGTGCTTGCTTCTTTCTTGCTGGCTCCTTTCCTCTCTCCCTGAAACATTTTCTCTCTCCTCTCAGTCTTCTTTTTTCACTTTTTCTGGGTGTGATCGTGATTCATGGAGTGATGATATGGCTTTGAACATGTCCTTACATTTAGCAGCTCCCTGTCTTAGGTGCCAAGGAGGGTTTGAATTTCTTACTGACTTGAACACACCATTTAATAAACTCAAATGCTTTAAATGGAGATTTGAATGAAATAATACCAGGAGATATTTTTCAGCAGAAGCTCAACAGGGCTTGTAAAGGGAAATCTGTTGGGCAAAGGCAATGAAACCTGAAATGGTTTTGTTTACTGGACTGCGGTATTAGAGGAAGTGAGCTCAAATTTAAATATATCCTCTGCCCAAAGTGGCTTCTGATTCCAAGTATTTAGTTTTATATCCTGGGGGACAGAGTTCATTGGGATTGATGCTTCAGTAGAAGACAAAATGCTGTGCAAGAGGTCAAGCAATTTAGTCACCTTTGAAATGAAAACCAAATCAAATCAACATTTGGATATATGTATTAAAGTAGGACATGAAAGAACTGAAGTCAGTCTCACAGACCGATGTTAAATGTTTCCTAATTTCAAATATTCCCCAAGAACTGTGAAAAAAAGGACAGCTTGGGCTCAGTTATGAGATATTCAACAATTCCAGAATTACTGGAAGAAACAAGAGTAAGGTTCATTTAAGTGACTGATGAGGACAGGCTATTTGATTGAATTTTTAAAAAATATTTTACTGCCTTACAATAAAAGAAAATCCTAACCTGGAGAAATGGCAAATTAATTAACATATTCTCCAGTACTTAGTGACACCTCAGTAGAAGGAAACTCTTAAAATGTGAAACCCTTGACATTGCCAGAATAGAAAAATAAAGTACATGTCTCTCAGTGGGTACCAGGGACCTATATTATGTCCTACTGTTGGTTACAGAATTTTCAATATTTTCTTATCCTTTTTCACTCATATGAACTGCAGCTTATAGCAGTGGTAATCATTTCCTGTGTTTGAAAAAGAGATGAAAGCATTCATGGATGAAAGCAAGTTGGATTTAATCTCCTTCTCTCTCATCCAGTGCACTGTACTGATCATTTTCCAAAAAAACAAGACTTAAGCTCATTTTTGTCATGACAAAACTAGTTTCATAATAATCAGATGGCAATTCCTAGTGTACACAATTCTAATATAATTACCAGGAGGAAATGTAGAGGGAGTTGCAGGTTTGAGATAAAGAAAAGCCTGTGAATTTTGTATTAATGTCTCAGACTCTCTTATTTGTGCAAGTAATCAATCTTTCGGGGAGTAGAATAGTAATTCTTTGTGAAAAAATGACAAGAGTCTGAGGAAGAAAGAAGATAATCTGAGTTTCATTCTGTACACAGCAGGTCAGCTGTGATTGACAAAGCTCATCACAAAACTATAGCTCCCGGAATAATCCCAATAGCAGAGTTTCATTTGCAGCCGAAGCAGTGTTAATGACATGTTTAACAGCTGCTTGTTGAAGTTTGGAATCTGCATTAACCTGCAGAGCAGTGAACAGAGAAATGAGGGGAAGTATTGAAATCAAGCCCTCATTATGCCGACAGCCCAGGGTAAGGGGTAGCAAGGGGTTGGTGGAGCGGGAGGGCGGAGAGGCAGGTTCGGGGAGCTCGGCTGCAGACAGGGATACTGGAGGAGATGGCAGCATCTGATCAATGAACACAAAAGGCTGCACAAGGGAACTGACAGGCTTGACTCACAACACTGGGGAAGGGGGAAATTCAGCTGGAATGAACAAAAAAGGAAGAGGTGGGAAATGGAGGACTGGCAGCAGGGCTTGTGAGCTGGAGAACCAACGGCACTGTTCCTTGCAGGTTTATCACGCTCGTCAGCCAGCCCATTCTACAGTCTGTAACTGTTCTCTTTTAACCAGGGACCTTTGTCTACCCTATAAAGGGGACTAATTTCACAGCATTCAGTCTCCTGCTGATACTACTTTTAAGATCAGATGATATTCTCTAAATGAAGAAACAAAGCCAAGACACTGAGCACCTTTCCATGCCACACTGATATCCAGCAATCAGAAATTTTAAAATACTCATCTTACTCCAATCCTCCTACACCAATGCACATGTTAGGAGCCTGAGTGCACTTGAGCTGCCCGTGGACTGTACTGTTCTACACCAGTTCCCTCTTTCATACTGCTAATACTAACATCAGTTTCACAGAAGCAAAGGGCAAAGGCCTGGAAGTGTCTGATTCCTATGTGCATTCTTCAAAATGTTGGCAGTGCCAGCAGGCATCCTTAGATGAAGATGACAATTAATATAGACATATTTACAGTATTTTCTTAGGTTAAAAAAATGGCTCATTGTTATTCCTAGTACTGGATCAGCTATGGAGTTCCATTAAAAGTCATTTGAAGGCCATCCCTCATACTAATTTTACTGACTTTTCTTGTCTGAGGGGCTTCTTAGTGTTTTCACTGGACGGGGCCCCTCTCTGTTGCTTCCTGACATGAGTGGAACACATTTAATACTTCTAAAAATTATTTGATGTAGTCCATAAATTGTAGGTGAAAAGCATTGAACTTCCACCTAAGTCCTAAATTGTCCAAAACTTCCAAGTGTTTAAATTCAAGCATTTTACAGCTTGAACTGAAGAGTTTCTTAAGCACCTGGCTTAATGTCTTTCCAAAGACAGGCACTTTGAAAGACAGGTACATTTTTGGTAAAGCCTAGCTGGGCTAGACTCAGCAGACCCCTCAAAGTACCTCTGGTCTGCTACCATAGGCACCTTTACCACTAACCCAAGTGACCAGTCCTGGGGAGGTGGAAAAGATTCTCATCTTTAAGAATATTTGGTATTGAAAGCCAGGACATCCCAAGGATAAGCAATGGCCATGAAAAGCAAAACCAAATTTTTGAGATGTGCAAGTCTGACAAAAGTTTAGAGGTCATGTTAGTGGTAAGGTCTACCATTCAAACCACATACAATTTTCTTATTGTGCCTGCATCTCCAGTGTTTTATTTTCTATCTCTCTTTTATTTTTATTTCAAATGTCTTTGTCTCTAGTGAGGGTCAAAATCTCTGCTCTGGAACAACATTGTCTGGGAAGCAAGCCAAAACACAGTTGATGCTCTCTGAAAAAAACAGGAGAAAGCAGAACGACATTGAACTGGCATGGTCCAGAGGCTAGAGCAGGAGTCAGGGACCTGTGTTATATAAATACCTTCACAATGATTTACCATAGCACCAATGACAATATTTCTTGACATTCTTAGTCAGAAGAGGATATCTTTTTACAAAAAAATGAAAATAAGGCTAAATATTGACTGTTCCCGTGGTCATTTTCTCTTGCTTGCTTGATTTCATGTGGTGAACATATTTGAGACCATTTTGGTTGGGAGTCTTTTCACAAACATTTTTACAGACAACCTTCTGAAATCTTAAGGCACATAGCAACTCGAAAGCTGCATTAGGGCAAAACTGGAGGTAGATACATATGTAAGGGAGAAGCAATATACGTCATCTCTGCCAGTTAAAATCTCCCACAACCTCAGAAAATAAATGTGGTTTTTCATTCTAGCCACTTGCCCCAAAAAATCTTTATATCCTGTGAAAAATTTCACTTACTCTCTTAGCTGTTCTGTGGACTCAGGCATTAAAAATCAGACAAACTTTGGTAACATTTTCTTATGTTTAAACAAGCATTTTCTGACTGAATATTGTCAGATACTGCTTGTGTTTTTTTCCTTATGCATACCTGCTAGCTATTGCATTATCAAAAAACTTAGATAGTATTGTTAATTTGTCCCCTAAACATATACAATGGATTTACACAGATCCTGATGGTTTTGACAGTAAAATCAACTCCTGGGAGAGTCTTCTTAATCCGTGTTCCCAAACAAACCTGAGGGCAGACTGAATGATAGTAAGCTGTTGAACATGAAAATAAATAACAAACAAAAGGAAATGAGATATATCTATGGAACAATTTGGCAATGTGTTTAAACACTTTTGTTGTGATTTTCAGAGCTACTTTTCAAATAAAATTACTCTGTTAGATAGACAATTTTCTCAGAAAGGGCTTAGGAAGCCTTATTATTTTCAGCTCAGCCTTTAATTTTGCAGTGGCCAGGAAGTTTTATTACAGAGAATATAAGGTCAGAAGAAGGGTTATTCTTTGAATATAAATACACAGAATTCAGTCACTAGAACTAACCACTGTTCAGTTGCCACTTCATTCTCTTTCACTATATCAGAGCTCTATAATTTCTGTTGAATTTTAACATAATTTATGAATTTTAATCTTTTCTATAAGATATAATTGGGGAAGCGTTCCTACTACTGTGTACTGGTTGCGATCTCTATATCTTACTTTGTCAAGTGCTTTATCTTCTCTGCAATAAATACATTCTAGTATTACACTACTAACAGTAAAACTCAATTTCACCTGCCTGTGCAGAGTTTGGAAGGCAGGGATTTGCTGCCAAGGATGCTTGGAGATGGAGTGTGTAGGATCCCCAAACTATGAGAGTTTCCTTGGAAATAATTTCCCACTATAAGCACTACAACTTTGTTTGAGGATTCCCTTTGAGAAGCAATGCTGCTGTTGCAATCTGCAATGGCCATGACTTTTTATAAGGTCCACTTAATGCTCTTCATTAACAGTATCCAGTTTTGCAAGAGCTTTAGGGAGACAGAAGAGTGCTTTAGTATCACAGTATCTGAAGCACAGAGAGTTGAAGGGACTTACCTGAAATCCCTCATCAGACCAGAGGAATACTGTTTCCCATTCCTCCTGTCACACAGCTTCCCTATGCAGAGTATTTTGCAACTTGACAGTTGAAGTAGGAGGTCTTTCAGCTTTGTCAAGGTAAATTTTCAGCAGCGTTCCAGGAAACTGGGATAAACATGTAGAAATGATGATGAAGATACTGAAATGTCCACAAAGCCAGCAGTTGGACTAAGATATGTAGAATAAATACATATTTTTGTTGATTTTACTGAGCAATGAGCACCCTGACCAAAAACCTCTTTGACACTGAAGATGTTAATCTGTGATTGTATTTAGGCTTCATCATGAAGAAGTGTCTCCATAGGCAATGGGACTAACACCTTCCAAAAGAAGGAATTGTTAAAACAGGGACTTCCCTGAAGGAAAATGGGAGTATGAACAAATAGAGAATACACTGACTTCCATTTTTTTCAGAAAGAATATTGTAAAAATATTGCAATCATCCTGTGGCTTTTCTAAAGTTGTTTCAGTTGTTTAGTTTCAGACTGAGGAAAATAATAATAAAACAATTAAAATAAATAAAAAATAAAATAAAA
>VWYI01021587.1:0-20690 GCA_013399455.1 Anthoscopus minutus
TGAGTGTGTTTCACAGGACACCACCCTTTCTTCTAAGTGAACAGTTTTCTGATCTGTGTTTTACTGGCAAAACAATTATTAGGAAAACTAAGCTGAATATGAAAAGAACAGCAAAATAAAGAAGAAAATTCAGTTGTCTGATTCTTTTGTTGTGATTGACTAAATTACTCTATTCCTGTTTCTTTAAGAATACTAATACTTTTTGAATATATGGCTCCTTCCCTAGTGAACTATACTTTATACCTGATGAATCTGGGGGTTGCTTTGGTTGATAGGTAATGGTTCACATTAAGACAGATGCCATCGTTTCTCCAGGTGCTCTGAGCCACCAAGAACCTAAATAATTAATGCAGAGCATTACAGACTTTAGAGGGAAGTTCAGGGAGGGAGTTTAGAGGGAAATCATTATTGTCTTTGTTTTTGTGCCTCCTGAAATACATGCTGTTTTTAAATCATCTCCAAATGTATTGAGACATATTGGCCACGTCACTGTGTGTTGTGTGGAACTGGGAGTGATTTAGGGCCATTCTACTTTTTAGGTAGAAACTTGTAATTTAAACTCCCCTACAGACGGTTGTGGTAATGGGCACTTTAACTAGGCAAAAGTTGCTTCTTGCTTTTCCTCACTCACATGCATTAGAACTTCAGCATCATTCCTGTGGAATATTTGTGATCAATATTTTTATTTTTAAGTTAGCTGACACTAAAAGTGTGAACTCTTAAACATTCAGCTGTAATTCTATCATATCTCTTTTGTTACCTTCTAATCACAAATGAAATTAGTGAGCTTGTCTTCAAGGGCACAAATACTGCATTTGTTGTGGTTCTCTGTCTCCTTACAGCTTGCCAATGGGATTGGCTGCCGTAATGGAATTCTTTGCTAACTTTGATCCATTAAGAAATTCAGTGATTGCTGGAACCCAGTGTAGGCCAAAATCTTTGAATATTTAGGACTGAAACTCTATAAATGGTAAATATTTTATAGATATTCAAAAGAGAATCAGCAAATGCTTTGTTGATATTATTTTTAGGTTGGGTTTGGGGTTTTTTTTTGCTACTCATGTTTTTAAATCCCTGTATGTTCCCCCATGGATAAGTTTTGTGTTGACGTGGCAATGCTTGGCATTTCTATATTTTCTGTCTGGACAACTGTCTTATAAACCAGTTGGCGATGATTCTGCCTTTGTACCTGAAGTCAGTATGGGATTCTTTATTTCCTGTAATGGACCTTACTCTGTAGAGCTTGGTGTCAACTGACATTCATCTTGATTTATCCCAGAATACATTTAAATGCCCAAAGGTATGAAGAGACTAGAGCAAATTGGCAAAAAATACTTCTTTAATGACTGCAGATAACTTTTATCTGCTTACATCTGATATAAAGACAGGAAGGACTCTTTTTAAATGTACATGATTATTTTAAGGGATGATGTCTGGGATAAAATGTTTTCCTTTGTTACACTCCAGAAAACTGTTTCATTCTCTCTTCTGTGTTTCCATTGTCCCTGTTCTCACTTCTGAGAATGTAGCAAAGGAGACATCATATCTAAGAGGATTAATTTCAGGGAATATCTTTGAGCAGTATCTAATGCTGGAGATTATCCAAATTCTAACACATTGCTACTGTGCACATGTGAACTGAGATTCTTGAAGCTTGCAACTTAGCAGAATAGGAGAATATTCTTTCAGAGAACAATTTGGATACTCTCATATCCAGATGAAACCTTTGTCAAAATTAGTAAATTTCTTGGAAGAAGCAGAAATATGTTAACTGACATAGGAAAGAGAAATAAAAAATTTTAATAAAAGTTGAGCCTCGAGGCTAAAAAATCTTAAAACTGCAGTCAGCCAAAGAGAGAGTCCTGTCATGGGAAGTGACTCATAGATTCTACTTCTAGCTGCTCTTGTCAGCTCTGCTTACAATATATGTAATATAAGAATGAACACTTAGTTGGTGAAGAGAGCATTTTATAACTACACATTTTTTTTAAAATCTGAGCATTCTTCAAGGATGAGGATTGAAAAGTAAAAGGAATATTGCACACCTCTATTGCACACCTCCTGCAATTCCTTTGTCACATGCATCATTTTATGATAGAAGGTTACAAGCTCAATGAAGAATATTCTGTTGGTTTTGAGTAACATTAACTTCTTCTCTGCTGTAATTTTGAAGAGCTATTCCAAAATTTCTTTTTCCTCCTGCATTGCTGTGATAGTGTTTCTTACCTTCAGCTCATCATTTGTGCACAGGCCTTTGTAATAAAAATTAATTGAATAGTTTGCTGCATGTGAAGGAAGTTGGAGGAAAATTTCAAGCAAAAGGAAATTCAGAGTGCCACATCTGGGCAAGAATAAACTGAAACAGAAATAAAAGCAGAGGGCTGGCTGGATGAAAATCAGATGGTCAGAAGAGGAGCTGGGGTCACTGGTGAACACCAAGTTGACCATGTCCTGACAGTGCTCTCTTGCAGCAAAGGCCAGCAGCTTTCTGGGCTGCATGAGGCAGAGCATTGCCAGCAGGTCAAGAGAGATGATACTTCCCCTGTGGGGAGCAAAAACCACAAGCCATGGGGTAGATGTGGACATCCAGGTTTTTAACAAAATACCAACAGATGGCTTTGCAGCACCGCTCACTGTAGCTGGGTGGACCAGGTTGCTCATATTCCTCACCTGCATAGGTCTGTGCTTGGCTGGAGTCAGACACATCAAGCTGGCAAACACATCAAGCAGATGGTATGGCCAAGTTCTCATCATCAAGCACAGCAAACTCACTCCAGGATACTTCTGCCAAAGACAGAAGGGTGGAGTCCCACAATCTTTTACCAACAGAAGGCTTTTATTTCTTCTTTTTCCACCTTGTTGATGTGGCAACCTGCTAGTCCCTACCCCAGAGAGTAGAGGCATTTTGTTTTGTGTTGCAATTACGACACCTAACAGCTCTTCATACAGCAGAAGAGTTTTTTCAGCTGAACCTTTTCTTAGCTGGGAGTGATAAAAATCATCAGCACTAAATACATTGATCTTAAGGTATTCAAATATGAAGATGAGATTCCAGAAATAAGAAAGATGGTCCTTACCCATCTGAGATTCAAGAAGTTGAAATACAATTCATCAAGCTGTGATGGTGAAGTAATGTAAACCTGTGAAAAACAGAAAAGCCAAAAGATGTGGGACTGAGGGTCCTGTCTGCATACATTTGAGCATGCACTCTAGGGCTGTGAAGTCACAGAGTTTAAATTCATCCTTATCTTTTAAGTCCCTTTGTGCCTATGACCAGACAGCAAGGAGTGCATAGGATATGTGACTATGTCCAAAGGCAGAAGTAGGAATAACTTTAACTGTATCCATATACAGAGAGACAGGGGTTATTTTTTAAGTTTGTATCATTCTAATCAATTATGTAGGACTGGAGGTTTTTGAGGGTTTTTTTTCAATTCTCATAAAAGCTATTTATAGTATCCTTTCTGAGGGTTCTATAATGAAAACACAAGGAAAGGGAAAGGTGAAACTATGCTGCCAGTTGTACAGCATTATTATTTAAATCCACAGCTCTGCTGTGAGGTAACTGTGGAGGATCTGGCTCACAGATTAAAGTATGCTTTTTCTTGTTCTGTCATGTTTTCATAAGAATTCACTCCCCAAATGCTTTACTTGTACATAAAATGTACTTAGAGAGATAATTGCAATGGCAAGAAATGGGTTAGGAGCATGAAGAATAAACAGGGATTTCACCTGAGATATAATGTTAAAATGGACAAGAAAGCAATGGATTATTGAAGAACAGAGGAAGCAAAAGAGCTGGCCTTATTCCTACTCTTATTTAAGAAGTAGAATAAACTTGCCTATTTTTGTATAAGGGCTGTTAAATATGATACAGATTTGCTGTAGTAAAGGTGACAAGATATTTTATATACTTTTTTCCCCTGTTTCTGATATATCTTTGCCTAAATAAAGAAAGAATTGTAAATAATAGAGATGGAGATACAGAAACACCAAATTCAAGCAAATATTAATCCCTATCTGACATAATTTATTCCATATCTTTCAATAAATTTGAAATTTTGATTGAGTAGATCTCTGGTCAAAGTTTTGAAAATATATTTTTACTTTATATTTTAATATCAGCTGTATCATAAAGGTTTGTTATCTTGCAGTTTATTGTTCATCCACTGGCTATCCCCATAACTTTTCATATGGTGGTTCATACTAAACAAAGGAGACTGAGTTGGACTGCATATAATTGATTCTCAGTTCTTGGTGTTTTTTGGAGCAAGTTTCTTCTGCCTAAAATAAGCAGTATTCAAAGCACTATAATTCTATGCTTGCTCTTAGTATTTTATTTTTTTCAATATTTATCAACAAACCAATACAAATGACCAGCCTTTATCTGTGTGGCTCTGTATGTACCTACATGTAGAGACAGAGAGATGTAATAAACAGTATTCATTATAAAGCTTTACAGAATATAAACAAAAGTTAATTAAGCTGGTATGTAACTTTCTTGCAAAACCTATATGGAACCCCATGGGCTTGCTTGGAAGTCTCTTTGGATATACATGTTGAGCTGTGCAGGTCAAATTTCTTGGCTGGAGTTATCTAATAAGATGACACATTTCCTCAGTCATCTCTTGACTGAAAACTTTTAAACTTTGATAATCTTAAATTAAAAATGAGAAATAAAAAAAAAACCTAAAAATCCTTATTTTTACTTTAAGTGTATGATGACTTTTCCCTTTGCATTTGAAATCTCATTCATATCTTTTCACTTTTTTTCTCATATCTGCTTCTTCTTTCCTGCCCTGTCTGGCTGTGACCATATCTGTGAGCTAACTGCATAAGCAGCACTCATTATTTGCTTATTCAAGTATTGCAGGATATTCAATTTCAGATTTGTGAATTAAGGAGAGACAAGATGCCTCCCAGTTCTCCAGGTGACGCTTAAAAGAGCTCAGAATTTTATAGTTCACTAGTTGAGATATCTTTCTGAGGTTAAGCTAATGACATTTTTTATACCTTATTAGCTGTCTGATGGCGCACTAACTAAAATATATTAAATTTTATTTAAAAAAAAAAAAAGATAACTAATGCAATCACATGAAAAATCAGTTAATACTGAAAGCCCCAAGCAGTATTGCAAAGCTGCACTCTAAGTTTGAATGTACTATATCAGGAAAAAATACAATGTTTATGATCCAATGTTCATGTAATTTTCTTTAAGTGATTTTTTTTCATTTCCTTTTTTTAGCTGTTGTATCATGAATGGGTTAAAAAGCAGAATATATTTTCCCAGCCATGATTTCCTGTCCTCAGTAAGGAAATCAAATATACAGAGAAGAAGAAAAACAAAAATGAACCTCAAAGAATTACAACATTAGTTAAAAACCAACAGCTATTCTGGGGTCTCTGGAACACCAAGGAGCAACAGGACAAATGATCCAAAATTTTATCTTCTGGGATCCATCTCTGTTGATCTGCTTTAGTCTGACTACATCATTTCCCTAGAACAAGTCCTAAGTGATGCAAACATCCTTTTTCTCTTGTTTAGAGATGTCTGTTTATCTTGGATTAACACCTAAAGGTTCAAGCTTTTCTGCTGCATCTTTTCTGCTGCGTCATGTTTTGTACAATTATCTTACAAAATCATAGAAAGAAAAACATTTATGTTCTGCAGAGCTTCCAATTTAGATACCTTGAGAGGTAATTGACATTTCAAAGCAAGGAAGGAAGAGTAAATTGGGAGTTAATTCTGAAAATAAAAAGGAATTTTAATCTGGGGTAATAGCATGTAATCTGCTTTATACATTTGAGGTGTTCACAGGTCTAAAAAGGGAAAAGAGTGAAAAGCAGCACCTGGAGCTCCATCTTGATTCTGAGCAAAACAGAAGCAGGAAGAGTGAATATGGTTCTATGCATTAAAAAATGGTGCTGCTGTTCTTGACAATGTTCAGATAGTCACTTTTACCATCCAGCCTTCAGCACTGATACTGCTGACAGTAGTAGCTATAAAATGGCAAACCCATAAAATATCTTACACTCAGAAAGGAGCCTGCTGAGATAAATGAGCGAGTTGATGCCAGAAATCTATGAGCCAAAACTGTTATTTTGGCAGAAAAATTTGAGCAGATAGAAGTGAAGACATATGGCATTTAGGCCACAGGGGTGGCAACTGCAGCAGCTGAGACACGCACGAATGAAGATTTAGATGAAAACTCATTCCTCCTCTCATTCTGGACAGCTCAAGTGCCTGAAAAACCTTCAAGATCTAGATTATATTGCATGAGATTATATGGATGGACAGCTAAAAAAAAAGATTACAAATTGTGTAACTCAGCTGGAGAAAAGGTTTTCCTGCATCTGAGACTAGACTAACAGGAAGATATCTAGGGAAGGAAAAGTGAGAGGGCTCTGTTTGAATTTTGCTGAGGTTGGAGGAAAGTTGGGCAATAACAAGAAAACATTAGAAAAACTTAGAAAAACCAAGTTAGATATAGAGGAAAGAAGGAATTCACAGTCACCTGGACTTTCCTTTAGGAAATATTGCATTAATAAAATCTAAAGTGTATCTACTTCATAGTTTCAAGATTTTCCCAAATGTCCCTGGTTACCATGGAGATGAGAGCCTAAGGACTGAAAAATGGTTTGTTGAAATTTAAAATTCTACTCTGTAGTACCGAACGTGGGTTTTTGCCTAAAGTGTGGAGACTTTCTGGGTCAGAAGAAGAGCAGCTTTTGCTTTCAGAAAGAGTTTGACAGTGTCAGGAAAAGTATTTTCACTGGTAGTTACAAACAGCTAAATTCAGCGAATATCTTCTTCCTTCCTGAGAGCAGAAATTCTTAGTGGGAGTGGAGTTGGTGAGGTTCACCTCCTTTTCTCAATCTGAAATGCTCCAACACAGGAGCAGTGTCAGCTAGGCAGGACAAAACCCACTGGAAGCTAATAACTGCAGCAAAATGCTCCCTCATCAGAGCGCAGCGAGGTGATAGGGATCTATTCCTCCCTGTGCAAATTACATAATCCTGTGCATCGTGGGGCTACGGCAGCGCAAGAAAGGGGATTGCTGAGTGAGGATAAAACCCAGCCCTCACATTTGTATGAACAGCATAAAGCCAGAAAAAACTGTTTCTGAAGCTATGAGTTTGCATCTTCTGGTATTTCTCTAAAAATATGCCCAGAAAGCTTGCTGCTTTGAAAGAAAAGTGCAGTTCAGGAAATTTCAAAAGGGAAAAAATCATACTGTTGCATTTGCTGTTACTCCTCTGTTTTTATTATTTTCTCAATCTATTACTGAAAATTGAAGACAAGCTTATGATATGTACATCAAAATAAAACTTTCCCTGTGATGGATGATAGCAGGGCAAGGTCAATAGCAGAAGTGATTTAAGCATTTGCTAAGATCTGTTGCATTACTATCTGTTGCATTTTGCCACTGCAAAGTCTGCAAGGCAAAAACACACTAATACTGAGCCACATTATTCTGCTTATATCTCTGTTCATAAGAAGAAATCCTTCTAGAAATTTCAGATCAGACATTCTTTCCACCACTTCAGTTGGCTATGATTTCATGTTTGCTGGAAAGATGCTTAAGAAGCGCTTAGGAGTAACCAAGCCATTCTATGAGCTTTGAAAAAGAATAAAGTGTTGACTAATAAAGCTCAGAAAAATTTAAAATCGTTTACATTATATTACCTTAATACTCATATAAGAAAAATATTATACATTTTTTCATTGTTAAAAAAAAAATTACTCCCAAGTTGAAGGAAAAAAGTTCACATAAAATGATTAGCTGAACATATTGATAGTAACAATAACAAACACCAGCAAAATGTGCTCCCTTTGGGACAGTATCTCTGTCATGAAGAGCTATAAAAACATGTTAGGAAGGAAGGGGAAGTGGAAGGAACAAAGAGAAAGATGCAAAATAAAAGTGCATTTGCACATTTCATAACCATAGCTACCTCCTCAAGTGAAACAAAGAGGGAGAGGTGGTACAAACAATATTTTCCTGATGAAATATTATTGCCAGGAAGAGAGTCTTGATGTAGCACAAGCTCCCTATAGTGTACATATTTTATTCTACAGCCTGTTTACTATAGCACAATTCTCATCATAATTGCACTGATAGGTTTTGGTTTTCCTGGAGTGACCAAACATACCTTGGCAGGAATCACACAGGCAAGCAGGTCCAGGCAGCATCATCTGTGACCCTTTCCATGTTCCCATAGTACAGCCCTGCTCTGGTCAGGAGTGATCAGGCCATGGGGCATAAATTGTTTGGGTCCATAAGTCTGGGAGGAACTCCCTGTGAGATGTGAATTACCTAGAAATCAAATCTGTCACCTTAGGAGTTCTTTGCCCTATTGTTTCAGCAATTCAAAAATTATTGCACCACTGTGAAATCCCTTTAATAAAGATTTCATAAATATTTAATGCATTTTAAGCCTTAAATAGAAAATATTTATAAGGAATAAATGGTGTTCAATTAAGATGCATAATTTTCAGTAACTTCTCTTTTTTATTAATATTTAGAGAAAGTTTTGTCTAACCCTTTTTAGCAGACCATTCTGCTTGGGGCTGCTGTTTCAGTGGTGCTTCATTCTTAGCCATGCCATTTAAGTTCTTCATTTAATTTAAATATAAAAATTCTATCCATTGAATGTTCTAGTTTCTCATTGTTTTAAATTAGAATGGAAAAATATATCCCTTTGTATACCACTGAATATTTGAGCCATTTAAGTAGCTTTAAAGAAATCTTTTTACAAGACCTTCTCTTTCTGTGTTCTTCCATCAGATAAAGGAGGAAAGACAAGATGATAAAATTTCTTGAACTGAATCTTGAATCTAAGAAATATAATGATCAATAATAAAATTTTGCTTTGCCCAGGCATCTAGGTTTTGCTTTCCTCTAAATTAACCCAGCCCACCAATTCAAATGTTTTTTGTTTTTTTTTTTTTTAAATCAGATCTCTGCATTCACTGCTTATGGCACAGATTGCTCTTGTGATAAGTTACAGGGTTTAAAAGACTTTGCTTTTTCACAGTTGTGCTGTTGGGTTATATGAAACCCTTCATTTCTGGCAGTAGGAGCATTGTATCTCAGCAGTGCCTGCTGCCTCCAAGTGGGAAGCCTTGGTTTAAGTCCAGTGAAAGCAAAGAAAGAATGGTGTTAACTTCCTGGACACTGGGGTCAGAACCTGTGAGAACACCAAATCTGTTTGCCCGCAGAGCACTCAGAAAGCCCTGTCACAGAGGCTGGTTACAGTTTTTAATCTATTTCCATTCAGAGCTTTAACAAATCAAGTCTGAAAGGCAGAAACTACCTCCTGTTCAAAGAAGAACTAAAACGATCAGCTTCAGTTAGGTAATCTTGCACTAGATCAGAATCCCTCAGGGAAATATTTACATTTTGCCAGTTTACTCAGAGGAACAGCTCTGGGAATCTGGAGATATCCTCTGCATATATATTTTAATTTTTTTTTTTTTTAACTACAGGAAACCATGCTGCCAGAGCTGAAGCTAGTGATTTAATCACAGGATTGCTAGAGGCTGCAGTACCCTATCTGCTCAGAAATCAATATCTGTACTCCCAGTTATATGAGAGAAATGTTTGCTTCTTTACCTGACCAAGATATTAATTTCTATATGCTGTGTTTCTGATTTTTTTAAGCTAATGATTTGTGGAGGAAGTAGCCTAATTTATTTTGAAATCCTTTAATATTGCACAATTTTCCCGTTATTGACTGGTTACTTTGTGTGTGTGTGTGTGTGTGTGTGTGTGTAGCACAGTTCACATGCTTCAAGATGCTCTGCCGAGGATTTGGAATGCTCTGTACGTAGGAAGCAATGCTCTTTGCTAAAACACAGCCACCAGCAGGGCAGGGTGTAGTAGCAACCTTTGTGTCGCTGGTGCTACTGATTTCAGCTCAGGAGGTGAATAGGAGAGCTCAGCTGGTGCGTCGGGAGAATTTAAGCAGGAGAAATGCAATTACCTGTGATGGAATATGATCAGGATACCGGTGCTGAACCCCAGCCTGGACAAAAGCGCTGTGGGATTTTTAATGACCACGAATCAGAGAACGTTTTATTTCTCATCCCGAGGACAAAACCTCTATTAGCAGAGTGCCTCCTGCCACTCACTGCCAATGTTGCTTTAATACGCACCCGCAGGGAACGGGGGTCACCTCCTGTGGCGAGTCACCTGCTGCCCGCGCAGGGAGGGGGACGCCGAGGAAAGGGAGCAAAGTGCGGAGATTTGCCGGCTGTCACGGGCACTCCGTGGCAGAACATGGGATGGCAGGGGCTGCTCCGGTGTGGTTTTGGTGATGGCTGAATGTATTTCCTTGTGGGAGCTGTCCCCAGAGGATTCCCATCCACGGACTGACCTAGCTCTGCTTCGTTCGCTTAATGAGAACAGATGAGATCGCGGCTCAAGGTGCTTGGTTACAAAAAGCACATTAAACATGTCAGGGCAGGTGATTCTCCCACTATAAAAATTGACAGTGTGCGATTAGCTGGTGCTGCGTTGGAAATCTATTAACGTTTGAAGCAGTCTGAATTAGAAGTCTTGATAGAATTACAATTACCATCCTTCTCCTCTGTGAATTTTGTTGCTATCTTTGTGTGCCTTGTAATGAGAAGAGTTATAAACCTAGGAAGATGTTTTCCAGAGTCTTACGTGGGGCCATATTTCTTTGTCAGATTTACAGGTCTGTATGGATAAGGACGTAGGAGGAAATGGGCAGAGGAAAGTAAAGGCAGAGGGTTTCTGCTTATCAAGTCTGACAGCACACACCAAAGCATGGAAATGGGTGAGTGGGGAGGCATAAAGGTCACGGCCTTGGCAGCAGGCAGGCAGTGGTGCTGTTCAGAATTAGCCAGGACATGGGTAAAAGTATCCTGCTTTTTGTACACTCAGTGCAGGTTGATGCAGGTAGAATAATAAGAGAAGGCATCATCTCAAACGAGGAGTTGGATTCGTGTAACTTTTTCTGACTGGGATTCTGCTTCCTTTTGTGTTCAAGCTGACAGACAGGAATTAACAATGTGAGCTAGTGCCAGAACTTGAGGATATGCAATGATTTCCTCATAAATGCATCTAAAATATTAAGAACCTGCAATCTTTTTCACTCCTCTGGCGACTCCTAGACAGCTTTACAGCAACAAAGTAAAAAAATTGCTAGTGATGCTTTTAACTTGATGTGAGTGGAGCCGTGCCAGCATTAGTGCAGCATGAGAGGAGGTGAGGGCCAAAGAACAGGCAGTGGGCAAGTGAAGCCACCTGGTCAGGGAGCTTAGGGTGGAAACCTGGGAGAGAATTTTTAAATACACATTGGCCTGCTGGGAAGCCACAGAAAGGCAAAACAGAAGAGGGAGGATGATGATTACCATAATCTGGGGGGAAAGCGTGTGGCCTATCGAGAATGTAACCCCTGGGGCTTTCATCCCAATGAGAGAAGGGTTGTAAAGGAGGTCATGTAGGTAAATTGTAAGCAGGAAGAAAACCAGAAGGACCTGAGAACTGGTCTCAGGATTTTTATATGGAAACACTGAAATAGAATTCACATTATAGAAAAATGTTGCCTGCTCTATGGACACATATTTGTTATTACATATTTTACCCATATTTTGCTTTAAATTAATGGGGACAAAAGAGAGGTGACTATTGCACATGAGCTGCAAGAAAGAGAAACACTATTGGATGATTATGCATTAGTTATAAAAATAACATTTGTTTCTCACATTGTATTTCAGATCTCTTATAGAAACTCAGAGACATCTTAGATTTCATTTCCATCAGTCCTACTGTTTATTCTTTTAACTTCAGAATATTTTAGCTCAAAATGTAAAGTTTTCTTTTTGGAACTAGACCTCTGTGTGTTTCAAATAGCACACCTTTGGGCTTAATTTACATCTCGATCCTCACACAAGTACAGTATCTATATATTCAAGTGAGTCTCCCTTTTGAATAATCTCTGTCTTCTGCTGATGGAACATTTCAAAACATTCCAAATTATTTTTGTCCTCTATGTCTCGATCTTCATCTATGGATGTTAAAATATCACTTCACATCATCTACTCACCATAATGTATTTCTGTCCTTCACCTGACACAGCCATCCTTGAGTCATGCTAGCAAAATAATAATTTTTTTAATCTCAATATACAAACTCATCAGCAGACCCATTTCCATTAGGACTCTTTGTGTCCTCTGGTCAGCTTGTAGACTTTATCTCTGGCAGGCAGCATGACACTTCATGCAATTTTCACCCCTTCTGCAGCAATGTCCAGGTTGCCTGTATTTCCTATTCCTTTACATCCTTCAGGTAAACCTTTCTGCCAAAACAGTTCTGTCAAGTACTCATTTGAGGATGCCCACTATGTATATATCTCATATCTAAATTCAGTTATTTGGGTTCATATATATGCAAAAAATAGATTAATCCCTTTATCTAAGTAACAGTTCATCTGCTGATAATGCCTGCAGTTTTAAAGCTCTTGAAGCTCATTCCTTAAGGGTTGTATTTCCTTCAGTTGATTAAGAAGAAAATAATCTATGAGATCAAAATATAGGATTAACATTTCCTGAAGATAGCACAGGTATAACAAAGGAGAATTTTTAAATTTTGGAAGCTCAAATGTATCCTAATTTTAAGGGGAAGAAATCTAATACCATTGTTGGTAGTCCTATCCAAAGTGCTTAGGGAACTAATATTTACTAATCACTAACAATCTGGGTTTCCAAATATCATAGGTTTTGATTTTTTTCATCCATCGATAACTTGACTTTGATATTAATTCAGTTTTGAAAACACTTTATCTCATTAAAAGCAATAATTCCTTTCTATCACATGAAATTATTAAATTTATGTTGATCTTCTAATATACATTTTAATTTCTACAAGGAATAAAAAGATTTTATATCAATTTAGGCAATGTACCATTAGAAATTAAAAAAAATAATCCTGTAACCCACAAAGGTCATATTGTCAAATATCCTCTAATGTATTTTATCATGCCTTCTAAAAAGAAGTAATTAAAAGAGTTCAGGGAACATGAACAAATCAGATAGAGACACTTCCTAAAATCTGTAATGGTAAGTTCACTGATAACTACAACACAGAACATTTGAGGGAAAATGGAAAAGTAATATGTTTTAATTTATAATAAAATCCAGAGGAGAAAGGAAATGTCAGACAGCTATCACATTTGAAGTAATGAGTGAACAAGTCAATATTTGCACTACATAATAAAAATGGACTTTATGACCTTCTAGGTACAGGTCTGGGGAAATAAATATCTCAAAATTTTGATCAAAGAAAATATTCCTCTTTCATTTTAACCATGAAAATTCTTGGAAACTAGCTGTACTTATTTAAAGAGATGTTCCTTTCATTATATCTTTTTTTGTCTAAAATTATTTCTGGGCTTTTTTTTTTTTTTAAATAATTCTCTTAATATCACGAGTAAAAATAGTAATATTGGGTAAACTGAAATAAGTAGAATTTTGAGACACCTCTGTCTTCACTATAGGTTATAAATAGATTGAATGTTTCTGAGCATGGATGAATGGGACAAATGATTTATCAATTAGATCAATATAATTTGCTGCATCTAAAACCAGAAACATGTGAGAGGAGAGCAATATTTTCAGGCAATCTATTTTTTTTCCCCTAAGCTAACCTACAGTGCACCTTGGAGTCCTGTAATACTGCTGTACTTATTTACCTGAGCATCCGTCAGGCAATTTGCAAGCCTTTTTCTATTCCTGGATTATTTTCATGCCTGCAAAAGAGGGATTTGCCAGAAGATGACATGGCCCACAGACTCTTTCTTGTGCAACTCTATCCATATAGACTGGAAGAGACACCTGGTGAACTCACTTGTAATAATTGGATAACTCTGGGAAAAATAGAAGAACCAGGCTGCTGAAAATCAATGCACAGGTGATGCTTTGGAGGGTGTGTGGTCACCGCTCTATTACCTATTTTATCTCTTTTGAATTATTTTATAATGGATTGGCTGAGTTAGTCCGCAGCATCTTAGAACTGCTCTCACTTTCCTCCAATGGCTAAGTCATTTTCTCATATTTTGGTAGTTCTCTGACCTTTATGTTCCTTGATCAGTAAAAAGATCATTCTCCTGGCCAGTCTTCATGTGTGATGGATTGTCAGGAGGCAAAAGGCCCCTATTTGCATTAATGAGGCTGACAAGGACGAAGCAACATAGGTAGCAGAAAAGGAATTTATTTACTTCCCCCCACTGCACTTGCAGCATGACAGCAGGTGTCTGCTCTTTTAGGATATTGAGTCCTTCTCAGTGCAGCTCTTTGGTCAAATGTCAGATTGTACTTAAGGACTATGTGGCTCAAATTTTAACTTCTATTGCAGTCTGTGATTTTGGCTACAGGGAAATTTCATTTGCTAATTCCTTCCGAGACAACATGAAGACATCTTGACTTTCTTGCCCTAGAAATGCAGTAATTTTCACCACACATCACAGTGAGTCAGTCCATCTCACCCAACAATAAGATGGGCTAAGGACACCTTATGCTATAAAGACTTATACCAACTTCTTCCCATACGAGGTTTGAGCTGAAGAAACAAAAATAATTTCCCCCTCCCTCCAAAATCTTGAAGGAGACAGAATTCCAGATGGCTGAAGACCTACCTTCTATATAGAGTTCAGGAAGGTGTGGGCAAATAATGACCAGAACTGACAGAAACTAATATATAAGAAATGCTTTCTTATTCTTGTAGACTGTAATTGTATACATATAGGATGTATAACCTAAGTACATGCACATATAAATACATGATACATACAAATTAATGTACATCTATGTAGATAAGCTGTATGATATGTTTTACATATATATATAGTCATGATTACATTATGAAATAAAGCGTAGATGCTTAATAATTCATGACTTATTACTTGTGGTGCTTACCACTTTTCTTGCCAAAATGTCCCACACAATATCTAAATACAGATCTAAATTCCTTTCCTGGAAATTGCATATTCTAGACCAGTCCATGTCTTCTAATTTTGGCCTAGAGCTAGGGAAATTCTCTTCTTTGTTCCTGCCAATGGCAAAACTCCCACTTCAATGGGATCAGAACTTACACCAAAACGTTGTGTGGTACATGTCACCTTCCTGGTGAGACTAAGGCAGGAGTTGTAGCACTTCATTCCTTCCTCTGTTTTCATGCAATATAAAAATAACCTTATAGCATGCCATCTTCAGGCTGAGGGCTTTGCAAGCAATGAAACATGAAGATTCCATCCTTTTTGAACATGAGCTTGGAGAATATGTCATGTTCTTTCCCCTCATTTTAAATCTTGCTAAAGTGAATGACCTCCATGCTTCAAGATCTGCTTTTGCTGGCAAGGAGAATGTGATGGATTATAGCTGAAGTGCAGTGTGGATATGACTTGATGGCATACCTGGATTTAGGTGAACAAAATAATTCTGCTCAGGAGCCACTTGACATTTTGTTTTCCTTTTTTCTTTATCCTTGTTGAACAAATGGTTGTGTGTTCTTCCTTACCTCCCACCACTTGCCGTCCCTTTTTCATAGATTAAAATGTGAAATATTTTTGATCTGGAAATAAACCAGTTCTTGAAAGGAAGGTTATATATAGAAGGAATTATGTATTCCAGTGTCATTTATGTGGATAATTTGGAACGTGTATTATGAAAAGGATTGGATTTGCAGGACTTGCATTCTGAAACTATTGAGAGATGCCAGGGAGAATGCATTTCTCTTCCTCCAGCTCTCTTTCAGAGTCCTTGTGTGATGCTAATCGAGAAGATTTATAGAGTGCATAGTAAATAAAGCCTGAACAAATGGATGTATCCTTAGAAGAAGTAAAGAAAGTATTGAGTAGTTGTTACGAAGAGTAAAGTGTCTATTGTGTGCTCTGAATGGCTCGAGTATTGCAAGGAAAAGGAAAATCTCAGGATTAAAGCCAGCCTGTAAGCACTGCCACAGCATACCTTAAAGCTTCCATTTAAAGTTCCAAATGCAACTTCAAATGGCGTTTTTTTAGGTTGGCTTTGCTTTGGTAGGTTTTTGGGGGTTTGTTTGTTTTATTATTCCTTTTTTTGTTGTTTTGGGTTTTTTGTTTTGTTTCTTTTTAAGTTTGATTTTGAAACATTAATATTCTATAAAAGGGGAATTTTTGGTTTCACTCAGTATAATTGTGTCTGTGCTAGTTCATGAGTGCACTTTCTGACAATAACAGTTGGCCTTAAAGATCTTTGAAGAAAACTTGGCAAAGAGACCTAAGGTTAATGCCTGGTATGAAGCTGTTATTCCCAGCCTCACAGTACACACAAAATTACTGACCTGCCTGAATAAGAAAATTGCTATTTTATCACGGGTTGATTTGCTGTCTGGATAGATCTCTTTAGCTTAAGAACTTTCTGTTTAAGTAATCCGGGAGCAATTTGTTTTGTTTCTAGCTGAGGCTGAACAGTAAATGTATAGGATAAAAAATTTATGCAGAGAAATGAAACATTTGAAAGTCATAGTGGATCAAAAATGGCTACCCTATTAAATTACCAGAAGCTGGGGGTTACTTTGCAAGGCTGCAAAGAGTAAGCAAGAGATATCAAAAAGAAGTTTAATTATATATGTTGAAATACTATATCAATAAAAATTGCACAATGAAGTAGTTTACTACAACAATTCAGATTAATTCCCAGCTGGTGTGTAAATACAATAAAAACTATTTTTTATTTTATGCTATTTGGTTAAATATATTAGCAAAGAATGTAATTGGTTTTCCCTGAATTTATTAGAAGATAAAGAATAAACAAGTGACCTGGGATAGGCAATGCAATCACAAAGGATTTGGAAAGATTCTCTGACTTTGGCTCAGTCTTTACTGCGCCAAGGTTGGCTTTCATACCGCTGGCATGTCCTATGTCCAATGTCAGACCCTGGAAATGTAAACTGATAATGATAGAACAGGACCAGGAAAGGGATAGCTTAAGGAAATGGGAGAAGCATAAGCCTATGGGACTGCAAATGTTCAAGGATGATGAGGCACAATCTGAAGTCATTGCAAGGTTTCTTTCTGTCAGTTTGGAGAGGCTTTGAGAAGGCCATAAATTATGAGAAAATGACAAATCAATCTACATTCATTAAAACCAGATAATTATGGGTCAGTCAGTCCGCCTTTGACCTTGAATAAGGCTATGGAGCAAATTCTACTGACATACCATTTGTAGGGACACAAAACACCCCCAACATGTTGACTTATTATCTACTTTGCCTTCTCTAAGGGAAAGGTTTGTCTTACAAACCTCTCATTGCCTTTGGAGATTACACAAATGGCTTGGTGGATGAGGAGGCAGCACAGGATGTTGTTTATTCTGATGGCAGCAGGGATTTGGGCATGGTCTCTCACAGTAGTATTTCTGCAGCCAAAGTGGTAAAAATAGGCTAGACAGATGGAAAACTTGCTGGGCTGCCAAATATGATCAGTGGTGTGGAGTCCAACTGGCAAGTGATTATTAGTGGCATTCCTCAGCAGCTGATACAGGGGCAAATACTGATTAATGTCTCTATTAATGAGCAGAGTGGTGGGAATGATGATAAATCCTCATCAAGTTTGCAGATGACACCAGTGCTGGGACCAGCAAATAAATTGGAGGGAAGGACTGTCATTCAGAGATAATTCAGTAACCCAAAGAAATGGGCTGACAGAAATGTCATGGAGCTCAATAGTGGCAGACTGAAGAACATAAGGCTAGGGGAAGATCTAAATGTCACTTTCAACTTCTTAAAAAGGATTTATAGAGAAGATGGAGCTAGACTTCTGTCAGAGTTTCACAGCAAAAGGGCAAGAGGCTGTGAATAGAGGCTGCAGGAAGGAAAGATTTAATTAGATCTAAGATAAAAAATTCTCTGCTTCATGAGGATGGTTGAACACCAGACCTGGTTGCCCAGAGAGTTTTGGATTCTCCATTTCCAGAGACAGCTAAATTTAGATAATTCCTACACTGAGATGGGAGTTGGATGCAGACAACTCCAAAATTCTTTTTAACTTAAGTTGTTTAATGACAACTGGTGGTCTCTAGTATTCCAGGATTCCAGGACTCAAGTTTATGATGTTAGAAAAGGCCTGTTAGATGGTCACATCTGTTATTTACTAGGGGGAAAGAAGAGATAATTGTTTGATACAGGTACAAAGGAGGTCTTAGACACATTTTGCTCTTTGTGTGAACGTAGGACAGGAACTACCACAATTACTGAGCTCCAGAAAATGTAGAGAGTCTTTTGATCTCTGAAAGACAAATTGCAGCAAAGCAGAACCCCACACATACAGCTGAGCTTTGTTTGCAGTGTAACTGAGAATGGAGCTCATCCTAATTTAGGTCCTGCTGATAAAACAGAATCTAGACTTATGGAAGAACTTGGGTAGGAAGTATTAGCCACTCATTTACCAGCTGAAAACTGTACAGGTTTATGTATGACTTCTTTGGTAGAAACTTCTCAAGTTTTCCATTCTGGAACACTAGCAAGTGTAATACCTTCTTTTAAGGGTTGCAGTTATCCCCAGAGATAGAATGGAGCAACTCTTGTTCTGTATAGTAATTAACCAGTATGTAGTCTTACTGACTTAGATCAGATAAAGCCAGTTTCTCACATTTGAATAACTCTGGTTTAGTTTTGACCTTTTCATGCACATTAATCTTCTAACTAGCTTAATGCTGATCTTCTATATGCTACTCACATCATTAATGCAGTTTTTTTTTGTCGTAGACTGGTGCAAGAAATTCTGAGTTTTAAAACCTGTTTCAGTTGTTAGAAAAACTACGGCCATGTTAATAGGAAAGATTTAATAATTTCAAAGAATTTAAGATGTATTTGTAAGTATTCTGATAATTTTGTTTCATGCTATGGCATACTCCCTGAGAACACTGTGATTTTAGTATTTATGGTAATTTGTCCCCCAGCATCACTGTTTAAGGTGTGTCATGAGACATGAACACCAAGGTGCACTTGCAAAATCGGTTAATTAAAAAGACATTAAATTAATAATTTCTTGTTTATGACAATGAACAAGTATTATAAGTCAATCTTGCATAAAATCGTTGGCTGTACATACACTAGCTTGTACTATAAAATGAAATAAAATATGTTATTTTTTATTTATTTCCTTCAAGAAGGAAAAATCTATCCCTTTGAATAATTTTTGAGAAAACTCAGCACAAGACACAAATATCTCTGACCATTTTCTTCTGACAGTACAGCCTTAAGCCTAAGGAATTCATAAATTATATTTTTTGACCTTGATTCTGCTCACTTTGCAGAGCTGAAAATCATTGGTCTAAACTTTGAGATTTTTATAAAATTTTGGTTCCATTCCAAAGGGTTGTTTTAGCTGTGATGATCACAAAAATTACCAAAGAAGGAGGATTTATGTTGAAAGTCTCTCTTTAAAAGTCAAGCGTGACTGCAGGAATCTTAATTGATCCTTCAGTCTGTGCACGTTAGATGGACATTGGAAAGAGAATCTTAATTTTCTAACATTTTAATAGGAACATTGAGATCTATTCTTTCCAAGATGGATGCAGAACACTACATGGCTCAGGAAACTGGTAATGCAGCACCAAGTCCATTATTACCCAATTCACAGTCTCAGATTCAGACATGGTGATGACTGAAAGTCATTACCATCTGACAACTGCTCCATAAATTTACGTCAAAGGCAATGATGATTCCAGTCTGGTTTGTTAAGGGCATCTGTCCGCTTAATAAAATCATCTCTGTTATTGGTTTGGATTTCAAAGAATAATAGGCATAGAAAACAACCATTCAGACAAAAAACCCAGGAGTGCAGAGGGGTTGTGCAAATAAACACACAAAGTCCACGCTCCTCCCAGGAGCTTTCTGGAATCTTTAATTGATTCCTAGACCTCAGCCTCTCTGGAAAGATAAGCAAACTAAAGGCAGTTTGCCTGGCTGTTTTCCTTGAGAGAGTCCATGATATTTCCTCACAAATATAAAGATGCATTCAATCACTGAGGTTGGAATGGGGATCTGTCTTTCCCAAAAGCAATAATTTTCTGATATAGAACTTAAACATTTTCTGAAGCTGGTGAAGAAGTTTTTCAGTCCCACATTCCCACTGCTGCAGTTTAATGTTTATAGGATTGCATCTTCAGTGTGAGGCAGTGATTAGCTCCTTGTTTCAGAGGAAAACAAGACATCTGGCAAGCTGTCAAAGCCATATCTTTTGGTACATGTCCTATGTTCTTTTGTTCTCAAAATAAGCAACATAAATGTGATGAATGTATAGATGTGAGCATATAAATAACAAGTTCAAGCCTTCTTTCATGCAGCCTTGTTAAAGGTGTGAAATTCACGAATTTAGGCCAGCTTATTTCCATACCTGGAAAATTATCTTCTTTTATTTCGTTTTCCAGTAGTAAAAACAAAAATAAGCTTTTTTTTCTTCCTAATTTCTAATTATGTGTGCAAATTTGTGAGTATTTCATAAAGTAAACTTATTTTTTGCAAAAGATGAGAAAGGTTTTTATTGTAAACACAGGACTGATGTTTTCTTTTTCCATTGCACTGCATTTCCAAGTGAGATTAAACCTCTTATCACTGATTCTATTCAAAAGTAATTTCATGTAACAGCTACAGGCCAGTGACTATTCAGCATTTCTTTGAACA
>VWYI01021606.1:0-10454 GCA_013399455.1 Anthoscopus minutus
TATAGTCTCATGGTAATTTTTCTACTCAGCATTAACTCTAAGACAAGGTACTTCAACAACTTCCTCTCCTCACTGAAGATACTCCACCACTATCTGGACACAATCCTGCGCAATCTGGATCCGTGTGATCTAGGGCAACCCTGCTTGTGAGTAGAGGCTGGACTAGGGGATCCACTAGGGTCCCTTCCAATCTGACCCATTCTGTGGAACAAATAGACAAACCAACTCCCACAAACCCAAAACTTCAACAGCTAACATCCATTTCAAGGTACTGACAGGAATCTCCTATGTGCAGCCAGCAGCATCTGTCATCCAGATAATATAAACTGGGAGAAGCACCCATGAAGCCTACTACATGAGGCACATGCATAGAGGCAACAAGAAGAGACTGCCATGAGGGTAAGTAGAAAAGAGGCAGAAATCACCATAAATCACACAAATACCAAGAGATCCCACCCAAAGAAAATGAACCACCATAAGACAAAAGGTGAAAGATAAATAGCTCAGTGACAAAAAACTGATCATGAGAGACAGACTTGTGGTTTTTAAATTAAAATTTAAGAATTACTTTCTTGTCAGTATCTGAAACAAAGTATCCAAATAGAATACGGTACAACTTTATCAATATGCAGAGATTAGCACCTTACAAATATTCTTTTTCCAGAACCATCAGAAACACTGGAAGTTCTTAGGCTGATATTCTAAAAGAAGAAAAGAACTGACAAACAGTCTAGGTACCAAAACTCCACAATATTTCTAGTTTTTGGACATAATATTGACACAGCCGTCTTTTTTCCGGGAAGTTACTTTAAGATTTAGTAAGGCAGGGATTATTTGTTTCCTTCCTCCAACTGCTAGAAAAGAATGGGGGAAAAGAGGCAGGAATTATTGTTTTCCTTTACGTTAACTATTTTCAAGATAGAGTAACAAAAAGCAGTCATAGAAACCTCAGATACCTTGCATTACATAATTTCAAAAGAATAACAGCTGTAGTACTGACACAAGTGGAGGAAAATAAACCATGCAAGAATGGCATGGAAGCCATGAGGAAAATAAGGGGAACGTACAGGAAGCAGAAGACAACTAAGACACACAGACATCAGGCACAAATCAAGTTTAACCTCTGTGTTGCCCCTNGTTCATTTTTTGTTTTGGGAGTTTTTGGTAAGAATTTAAATTAAACAAATGTCTCCCCAAGGAAAAAAAAGCCCCAACACTAAGAATACTAAAAAAGTAAAATAAAATACTACCACAAAATATTAAATAAAATAAGCAACTAAAATAATTAAAAATGTTATTTTTTAAAAAATACTAGTGTGCTACCAAAAAAGCAAAATGACATTACATAAAATTTCACAACGGTCAACCAAAACAAAGTCGCTTTTGTAAAAAGTCAGAATTTATCTACCTAAATGAGATGCACTTCCATTCCTAATTTTGCATATAATGTGAAAAAATACAAAATTCTATGCTTTACATCCTACTGAAAATTATTTGATACAGAATTACTAAAGAAAAAAAGAGTGCTAATGGGATGGATTGAACAATAAAACCTAAAAGAAAGCATGGGTATTTAACTGCAAAGTCAGATGTTGTTCTACACAACAGTGCATCCACTCTTAGTCAATATGAATTATAAACAAACACTTATATTATAACTGCATATAGCAATCTTAGTACCAAAAACACATTCAGCTGGGTTTTTACAAATATAAGTTGTCTACCCAGATGGCTTCTATCAGTGCAGTTTTTATTCCCAGCTAAAACATTTTATTTTGCTTTTGCAAAACTGTGACAGAAAAGCAGACTGAAAAAAATAAATGCACCCCCAAAGACAGAGAAAGAACCCATTACTGATCACACAGCACAAATTAGATGAACACACACTACAACCAGGTAAAGTAAGTGCATTGTAAGACCACAAGCATCAGCAGCAGTTTCACAATCTGGTCATCTACTGTCACACATGGACCTATAAGTAAGATCACTAAAACAAAATGCTGAATATTCTTTTTAAGTCTTAACTTACCTTTGACACCTACCTCAACATTCAAACAACGTGTAAGTTCTCTGCCAATAATATGTTGGCTCCTGTAACTTTTTCTACTTCAGTTATTCATCTCTTACCATTATTTAGCCCTATGGCATTGAATGGGCTTGAATTTTCACAGAAAGTTTGAGGTTGGAAGGGAACTCTTGAGGTTACCTGGTCAAATCTCCCTGCTGAAGAAGGGCTGCCTAAACCTGGTTTGCCAAGGCATGGATGCAGATGGCTTTTGAGGATCTCCCAGGATAGCGACCTTGCAAAAACCCAGAATTATCTGTGTTGGTTCTAGACCACCTGATAAAAACACTCAGAATGAACCTCCTGTGTTCCAGGTTACATTGCCCCTGGATCTATTACTGGGCACCACTGAGTGGAGTCTCCATTTCTTTCAGAAGTTTCACTTTCAGAAATTTACATACATCAGTACATTTTAATCCTGGTTTTTGTATTAACAGGAGCATATTTACAGCTATGTCAACTTTCTTGATAGTAGATTTCCAAACTGGTTTGTATTCTGTTTCAAAGTTTATGTTTAATATATCGCTATCCTTCAGTTTCAGCTCATCATTCACGTTAGGACACAAGGAGATGGAATGAAGCTGCATTGGAGGAAGTTCGGATTGGACCTTAGGAAAAGGTTTTTCACTGACAGTTGACTGGTCATCCCAGGGAAGTGGCCATGGCACCAAACCTGTCAGAGTTCAAGAAGTGTCTGAACAACACTCTTAATTATATTCTTTAGTTTTAGGTAGTCCTGTGTGGAGCAGGGAATTGGACTTAATAATCCTTATGAGTTCTTTCTAGCTTGGTAATTTCTATGATTCTATGCCACATTTGCTGCACAATGGCAGCCAAACTCATGGCAGCCATCAGCATGTGGGCTGTGCTTCCATTGGGCTCAGATCTGTACTGATGTGCCGTAAGGACAGGGATCTAATTTTACTAGATTGGATTTCACTACCTTACAGTACCCTGTAACCCATTCCCCAAGCAGACCTCTCCTCCTACCCAGGACAGCATTAACAAAAAATCAAATCAAAAACAATGATGAAAAATTGTGTACACTCCCCAGTGTATTGTGTTCCATAAATAGAAATTGCTAGGACAATAATACCTATAGGAAACTACAAACTTTTAAAATGCTTATTCATTTTAAAAGGACAAAGTTTTCAACTGAAAGGAGGAAGTTTTAAATTATTAATAAAAAAACATACCTTCTTGCACTATGACTGCAAGCATACAATCATGACACAACAGTTCAGAGAGTTCCTACCTATTACTTTAGGTACAAGAACAGCTCATGCACACATAAGAACTGCTCATTGCTCTCTCCTTATTCCCCTGAAGTTAGAAGGTTAACATAGCCAAACCAGACTAACAAACACATCTGGTAAATCCTGCTGACAGCCAAATCCATCACTAATCCACCTGTCTGCTAACAGCCAGATGTTGCTGTTTCTTTAGCACAAAAAGCTGTATTTGTTCACACCTCAACCAGATTCTCAGCTCAAGAGCAGTCTGTCTTAATTAAGAAAAAAAGCTCATCTTACCATAGAAACGGCTGAGGTTTGGACACACTTCAACTAACTCCACTGGAGAGACCAACAAGCTCCATGAGACAAAGGGATTAGCCATTACAGGAAAGGCATTCAACAAAGAAGCAAAGTTAATGAGAGAAGAAAAATTTTAAAAAAGGAAAAAATAGAAACAAAACGTGCAAAAAATTTTAAACAAACAAAACCCCACCGTCACACACCAGAGCTGACATACCCTATCAGCCTGAGGTTCCTAAAAAGCACGATGTACATAAGTATCTGAAGGGAGGGCATCAAGAGGATGTGGTCAGGCTCTTCTTCATTGTGGTGCAAAGCAATAGGACAAGAGGCAAAGGGTAGAAACTGATGCACAAAGTTCCATCTGAACATGAAAAAGAAGTCCTGTTCCATAGGGATGACTGAGCACTGAAATAGGCTGCCTAGAGAAGCTGTAAAGTCTCCTTCCCCAGAGACATTCAAAAGCCATCAGAACACAGCCCCAAGTAATGTGATCTCGGGGACACTGTTGGAGCTGGGGGGCTGGACTAGATGACCTCCAGGGGTCCCTTCCAACCTTATCTATTCTATGATCCTGTAAAGCCTAAGATATGTAGAAGGTGAGAGAGGAAGTACACTGTGCAAAGAAGGATTGGAAGTCCAAGAGGTTTGAGGACAAACTAGACAGAGAAGTCACTAAAAAGAGACCAGAGTAGAAAGATCAGCTGCAGCTGGCAGGAGGGGAATGCAGCCCCAGCAGATCTCAGTTCTTTCCAGAGCATACAATGTCCAAACACCACGTTACATTGCCCTTCTACCAATAACAAATATTTGCAAGAATCCACTGAAAAGCTCTAATACCTCACCCCACACAAAGCTGCTAAAAGAGAAAAACTCATTGCTACTAATAGCATTCTATCAATTAGTTATAGATACAAAGCTAAAGGTTATAACCTAAAGACTGACAGGAGAAAACATCCATACAGTGAATTTGTTTACTGAGTTTGAGTAAAAAGGAACAATGAAAATACAGAAATAGTTGTAAAATCACTTAAACAGAATTAAAGTTTCTTATACAATATTAAAAAGAATACACACAAAGGAGCTGATATACCTGATCCTTCACTACTTTTTATCCACACGACAGGATTTCTTTTTCATTCAAAGTAAAAAAGCTATTCAACTTTTCTCCTTTTAATTTTATGTTTGTCCCTCATTAGACTCCATTTAAACTACACTCTGAAGAGACTTAATTTCTTACTGGGCTCTTGTAAGGTTTCACTGCTATATTATGCTAGTGTGCCATAAAAATGGTTTTTGCAACACTTTCACTAATCTTTCATAAAAATAAGTATTTATCTCATTTCATGGATTGCAAACCCAAGATATAGACTGAAATTTAAGAACTAACAATCAATTTTGCTTATATAGTCAGGAATTTAGGAGGAGGAATTAAGGACACAACTTTTAAAGTATGCCAATTTATCCAACACTGCATCTAAAACTAAAGTATCTGTTGAGCCAAGCAGAAGTAGTCTGGGTCTAGAGCCTGTCTCCCAGGAAATCAGTGCACTACTAATAAGCTCTTGTGGAAAGTTTGGTTTAAACAGACTTGTCTGGGATCACAGGAAACTGGCTGAAGGAATGAATTCCAGTATCCCAAAGTGACATTCAATCATACAAATTACTAGATATGCTTCTCCCTTCCCACAGTCCCTTGTCAATTCATTTTACATTTTCCAGCTTTTGCAAAATATGTGCACTGACTTTTATATGCAGCTCTAATTCCTAAATACAGTGAGTTGAAAAAAACTCCAACACTAGTCTTATAACTAAGGACTACCATAATATATATTTAGAAGAACAGAAATTAATTTAAACTGTTTACTATTTTTAAAAGAATCTGCTATTTTATTATTGTTCCAAAGCTTTATTTGCATGTAATACAGAAGATTCAGGGGGAAATGGCCCATTAAGGAATCAAAAGTTAGTTTAAACGTGGTTCTATATGTATATACAAAATGCAGCATGGACAACCTAATGGAGAACTTAGTACAGGCAACATTTGCAACTTTAGGGAAAACTTTCAAAATGTTTTGCATTCTCAAAGTACAGATCAGCCAGTCATTAAAAAAAAAGAGTGAAGAATATTTATTTCCAAAAACTGCATCAAAATCTCTTAGCTCTTGGAAGCATTTCTGTAACTGAAGGAATTACGAACTGCACGATTCAAGCTGGGCCAATGGAAGACGAAATGCATCTCCAGACTGTTGTCTCTTTAACAAACTTACTCACAATTTTTTCTTTTGAAGAGTTTATCATGGGCTTATCTCTTCCTTCTTCCATTTTGAAAACCCAGAAAAGCAAAAGTAATAGCCTTATTCTAACCAGCTCATACTCAGAGGAAGAAAAGTAAATACAAACTTTATATTGTACCATGAATTAAGTGAATTTATCTCACTTAGACTTCTGAAAAGCACTGGGTGGCACTAGACTGTCCACAGACATTTCCCTTACAGAAGTTTTCACAGGGTGATGACACAAAAAGCTACAGTTACTTCCATACACTTTGTTTCTGTATTCAGGAACTACACATAATGCTTCATCCTAAACTGCCAAGTAACAAAATCAACAGAATTATCATAGAAAATATCACACCTAAGGGCAAGCTGTCTAGCACCTCTGTACATTTTCCCTAAGAAGTCTTCAAAATCTTACATATGCAGCTGCAGAAAATCTTTTTTTTAAATTCCTAAATGTAATTACAAGTTTCCATGAAGTGTCTTCTGCTCAATTCTCATAACTGACAACAATTCTTTTTTGTTAAGAGCAAAAACCTAACAAATGCGGTGACAAAGAGTTCCTAGAAATCTGATTGTCTTCACTGGAATGTACATCTAAGTAACAAAGCAGTATTAACAGAAGTGAACAGTCAAACTCAAGGTGGCCCAAAGATTACATTCAGGAAGTTTTGATGTAAGTTTTTTTCAGGACTTCTTCACGCATAGTATGTGTGTAACTTAGGGGTTTGGTTGGTTGGTTTTTTTCCTTTTCGTAGTTTTTTATTTGTACCCTTTCTTTCCAAGACTTTCAGGATGAAGGTTTTTGACATTGAAGTGAGCTACAATGTGGATATACTGGGATGTCTCAGAGAGAACCAAAGGCTGCTTTGGCAGAAGTTGTGGACAATCAGCTTCTCAAGAGTCACTTCCTAAGTTATCACGTTTTAGCTAAACCAAATACTTTTTAAAAGAGCTACAGACTCCTGTCCCCAGCACAGGAAGGACATCAGGCAGCAAGTCCAGAGGAGGGCCACAAAGTTGATGAGAGGTGTGAAACAGCTCTTCTATGAGGAAAGGCTGAGAGAACTGGGATTGTTCAACCTGAAGAAAAGACTTCAGGCTAACCTATCTGTGACCTTCCGGTACATGAAGGGACTCTACAAGAAAGATGGATGGACTTTTCTCAGAAGTATGCAGTGACAGGACAAGAGGGATTGGCCTCAAACTGAGAGTAGGTTTAGATTAGACATTGGGAAAAAGTTCTTTACTCTGAGAGTAGTGAGACAGTGGAAAAGGTTGCCCAGAGAGTTTGTGGATGCCCCATCCCTGGAAGTGTTTAAGGACAGGTTGGATGGGGCCCTGAGCAACCTGGTCTAGTAGAAGGCTCCCTGCCCATGGCAGGACAATTGGAACTATATCATCTTTAAAGTCCCTTCCAACCCAGGACATTATACGTTCTATGAAAATGTCATTTAGGTGACTACAATGAAGCAAGTAAGACAATAAGATTTTTGACTGCTAACTTCATGTCACTTTTTGTCCATTAAAAAACATGAAAGTGAAGCATCTAATTTCAGCAGCAGAAACATTCACCAGGATTCCTAATTAAGTCAGAGAAAAAGTACACACAGTTAGTATTGTCTGGAATCGATCTTTAAAGAACAGGATCTGAATTAGAAAATCCCAGATAGGGTCCTGATCCCTGGTTATGGTACTCCCATATAAATGGTGACAGATACAAGATGATTAGCACAAACATCCCCATCTATTCCCAACGAGGTATGGCACTTCCTTTATTATTATTTCTTGAAACGTATTAATACCAAAGTTGTTGAGAGCTAAAAAACCAGAACCTATGATCAGGCAGTATTAAACAAGCACAATGTTTTACCAGTGCTTGGGGTGGGATGCAAAAGAGTAAATTCCACAGATGGGGACAAAGTAATAGAGGTCTTAGTCCTCAGAACCTACTTCAAGGACTTCCCCACACTTCAGAAAAGGCTGAAAAGCAGTATACACTGAGACATACAGTAATAACCTTTAACAAAAATTGAGGTGTTAACATTTTGATTCCTAGAAATGAAACAAAAATATTACTTGTATTTCACTGAATTCTTTCAAGTTGGATTTCCTACAGCAAATATTCGCATAAACAGCTTTTTTATTGTGGAATCCTTAATGTTCCAAAGAGGTTTTGAAACAAACCACTAACATCCTAAAACAACAAAGTTAATTTTCATTCATACACTTCACTTTTCATATTTATAATTTCTTATTTTTACTTTACAGAACTATATTAAGTTCTGTTCTTAGTAACAGAGCTAAGCAGATACATACCTGGAAAAGCAATAGGTATGTAATTTGTATACATGTACAGTCTTGACTTTTAGATGTTCAATCTCTCAGGGAAACAAGAGGGTCTTTTTTTTTTTAAATGTATCTTTTACAATTCTTTAAAGCCTTGATTCCTTCCAGGATCTGTTAGCGCTATTCAGACAGTCCAGAGGGTCTACAAATCTGGAAAATTAACACACTTCACCACTAAGGACTACCAGATTAACACACCTTTTAAAAGTTTCCTCGGTTTTCCCTTACCACCTAGTTTCAGAATTGACTGAAAGCCTCCAATAGTCTCTCCATCTATCCAAAGATTATTTCAGGTTGCAGAATTGACATTTTGTGCTAAGAGTAAAAACACCATTACTTTAGATATCTGTTAAAAGGAGAATGATACTGACAAGTGGTAAGATAACGGTCCACATATCAGAACTATTTTTTAATTCTAAAGAGGAGCTTCTCTGAAGGCAGCAGGAAAGACATACTTTCCTCTTTCTTGGCATAATATTTGGGGCAAGCAGTATAAACAGACAGGGATAGTAGAGCGAAACTGACAGGGAAAAATAATGAGTTGCAGCTTCACATTTTCCTTCCATCTCCAGTTTTGCATGCTTTTACTGTTCAGATTCATATTTTCTTATTTGTTATACCCATGAAAATTCTCCTTGCGCAACAAGTAGTCCTTATCACCTCTCTCAATTCAGGTTTAAAGAAAAAAAACCAAAAACATTAACTCCAAACACCTTTAAATGAAAATCCTTCACTAAACCAGAAGACTCACACCCATACACATACATCCTCTTACTCTTCTGTAGGACTATAAATTGTGTGACTGAAGAAAGAGAGGAAAAGGCATAACCTGAAAGTCTGGTAGAGAGCAACATATACTAAAAGAAAATGCATCTCTCCCAATCTACAGCCTGAGGTTATGCCCATATTTCATTACTGTGCTTTTCCAAACGCTAGCAATGACTGTTGGCTTTTATATGGTTAATTACAGCTTAATAACAACTTGGTGACTTGCTCAATTTCAGTCCATAAGTAAGCATGTTAGATAAAGTCTAAATTCAATATTTACAAGAGAAAACAGAAGTTGCATACAAGTGCTAAACATATGTTTTCTAGTTTAGTTTTAGCTGTTTCATCATAAACTGAACTATATCCAGTCTGTATACTAACTAGTAAAGAGGATTCAAGAAATGCATAGGCAAATACTCCAATACAGGATCTATATAAAAAATTCCAAACAAAATACCACACCACACCCAGACACATCATAACTCCCCCAAACCTACAGTAATTAAGTTCAACCTTGCTTCAGACAAAACAGAGATGTCATGCAAGTGCTAAAGCACTAAAGTACTTTCTCCAGCAGCGCACCCTTTCAAACACTGCGATGAACACGATACACACCTCTGCTAAACCACCTTACCTGATGGGCTGTCACTGTCAGTCTTCTTTCAGGTGCTTTGCGCATGGCATACATTCAGCTCTTTCACTTCTTTTTGAGGAGTTACTTTACACAGTCTAGTATCTAGCATATCTATAGTACATGCAAAACATACCATGCAAAATTGCTATCACCTGAAAATGGGACAAATCCACTAGTTTGGGAGGGGAAAACCTGAAAGAATGCACATCATCTCACTCCCTTCCCAAAACGTGATTTGACAGTTAATTTCAACTATAAAGCCACTCAAATTTTATACACTCGTTCTACTCCATCCCAAGCTAGAGAAATCAATTACAGCCAAAGCACCTACCCGGCAAGCACAAAACAAAGACCAACACGAGAACGCTTCAGCAGTTGTTTTAAATGGGAAAACACAACGCCTAACAAAATAATCACAGCTCTCAGAAAGCAATCGCACAGCAAGCAAGCATAAAAGTCAGAACAAGGCTGGCAAGACAAAATCCAGCTCCGCAGGAGCTGGTCTGCGGCAGTTTAATTTTCCAGGACTGTTCACCGTCATTAATTGTTGATTTGTTTTGAAGAACAGATAGTGATTTATTTGCAGCAGGATGAAGTTACGGACCTAAATTCCCGACCGAAGGCTCTCAACGTAAACAATACATAACCTGTAAATTAACATTCTCCATCTGGCAATTCAGATGTAAAATTCATAGTTTTCCATCTACCAGGCGGCGGCAACCGCCCCCCCACAGTTCCCCCCCGTCCTCCCTTCTCGAGCGCTTTCTAACAGAGCCTGATGCAAAGTGGGAGGGAAAAAGAAAGAGGAGGAAAAGAAGGGGGGG
>VWYI01021615.1:0-11903 GCA_013399455.1 Anthoscopus minutus
TCTGTGTGCTTCAAGCAGAGAGGCACTCTTGCTATGCTATTACTTTAATACTGAATGAGCTGGCATAACAGTATTTGTTATACAGTTTGGAATACTTGCATATGTTGAACTGACACTCTGCACTCCACTTGCTCTCTGTTGAAGTTTAAGAAAAAAAAAATAATTTTTGCATCCCACTCCTTTTAGATTTGTGTATCAATAGTTTAGATCACTTATTTTAAACAGCTTCTCTGATCCAGGCTCTGTTTAAGCCTCTTTCTCTTAGTTGAGCTGGGATCCTCTGGAATCTGTCTTTGTTAGGAAAGCTTCCAAATTTTAAATTTTAATTTTTCTGGGGCTTTTTTGAAATGAAGAAGTATTCAGGAGCTCAACAGTTCAGTTTTTCTCTGTAGAGAAAGATACTTATTTGTGACCCACCTACAACAATCCTTGCTGTTGTTTTTACCTTATACTGTTGTATTTTTGGGAGACATCAAGTAGGGATGGAAGAACTAAGGGAAGAACATTTAAATTCTTCAGTGAACCCTTACTTGAAGTGCTTGTAAATCAGTAGTAAAATAATAGTTCATAAAGTACTTTGTTTCTGCATAAGTGCTTTCTTAATCTCTTCTAGTTGAAGCAGGGTATGTTGGAAGATATCTGCTTCTGAGATGTAGGTGGTATTCTAAGACTGAGGTAATTCTGTAACAGAATTTCTGCATTTTCTCACTTGTTTTCATGGTGACAATTTTGAGAAGCAGTAAAGAATTGAGGAAAAATAATATATCTGGTTTAGGATGATACCTAGGAATAAAGGCTGTGGGATAAAATCCCAGTATAAGAAAGGAATCTTTAAACCATGGCATCGGTGGCTGGCAGAGTAACAACCATGGATGCCACCTCACCAAGAATAATTTGACACACGCTTTTTCAATATATCATGTTTTCATTAAAATAGATTTCATTTTATTCTCATCAGTATGAAAGGCAGTAAAGGACAAACATTTTCTGATGTTTAAATGAATATGCAAGAGGTCAGATCAATTATCTACATATGATATATCTGATTATTCATATGTGATATACTAATATGTAATTGCTTTTTATGAGTGTAGTAGGTGCCTGCTACAGACCACCTGATCAAGAAAGGATATAATAGAAGTTTTGCAGTCTTAGAGCTGAAGGAAGCCTCAAGGTTGGAGGCCTTGATAATCACAGCTTACATGGTTTAGTTTCTAATGATCCATATGCCTATTGGAGTGTATTTGGAAGCACTGGTTTAGGTAAGGTTAATCTGAAGGCTAAGAATGATTAGGGTACAAAAGGCACAAATCTATAAAATAGCAGACTTACTGCTCAGGGAGGAATGTGTTTTTCTGATGCTTGTAAGCACTGACCACATGAACAATACCTCTTATTTTCTCAGTCAGTGCCTCTGAAATGCTACCACCTCTGGACACATTGCAAACTTCTTTTTATGTGTGATGTTATCCTCTTCATTCTTGTCCTCTTGGTTGTAATTCTTTCTCCAGCAAAGGCCTCTTTCATCTGTAAAGGACATCTATGAAATACCTTGAAGGCCAGGACTGCTTTCTTCCTGACAGCTAGCTATCTTCTGTACATAGTGTCTTCCATATCCCAGTCTTGATTAATTTTCCTTACCTTTATCTCCCCACTTCAATTGGTGTGACTCTTGCTTGGTGTTCTAAAAGTCAGTATTCAGTGATTTTTAGAGTATCTTTTGACATAGTTTGCCTCCTTTTCAGGCATCCCTCTTTCAAATGGTTTGATTTCTTTAGCAGAGCAGGTAACATCATACAGAATGCAAACTGCGGGGGCGGGGGAATCATATTTACCTATTGTTTATATAATATAAAAGTCTCAATAGTGAAATTGTTATCCAGAAAAATAGTATGTGAGCAATAATAGTTTTGCTTAATACTGTGTGTGAATTTGGGTTAAATTTTCAATGCTCGTTCTATTTGTATTCCATTGAGATTTATAACTGTAGATGATGACTGTATTTTAGAACAATTTGCCTATTATTAATATATATTCACCTATATATTAATATTTTTAATAGATCACTGCCTTAAATTAGCAAGCCAAATTATGCTTTATACAACTGAAAGAACATGGTTAGTATTCAAAATATTCAGGCATAAGTGGAATCTTGCAAGTGCTACACTTTGCTACAGGCTGGCAATTTTAGAATGTTTTCCAGTAGTGGATTGCTGTAATTATCATAATTGCTATTACCTAATCAAGGACTGGACTGACACTCATTTATGCTAGACTTCCTTTAAGTCTTTTTTTCTGGTCTGTCTCTTTCATTTGATTAGATAGTGAGCTGCAGATAGACTCACAACACATCAAGGCCTCTGATGGATGGTATGTGCTTGTAGAGCCTAGAAAACAAATACATTGTTGTCAGTGCTGGACAGAGAAACTGCATGCTCTTAAGCAGTAAATCCTGACAGTCAGAGATTTGAAGTGAAGTTTCTTTAGTTTCTGCTGAAGGCTGACTAACATACATTAAATATATTCTCTTTTGATATAACAAACTAATTTGTAAGGAGATGGAATGTAAGCTCTGCATTCCATTCAGCAAAGATATAACAAATTAAAAGTAATAATAATTTTTAAAGTAGCTTAGATTTTTGATGCTCCAAATTGTTGTCCTATTTTGACTCACTTCAGAAAGAGATGTCTGACCAGAAGTCAAGATTTATGAACGTCTTGAGTTCTTGCAGAGATATAATTCACACTGACAAAAAAATTATTCACTGCAATGTGCAAGGGTAACTGTAAGAAGGAATGCTTTTGCAATGCATACAACATGAGACACAGATACAAGTTCATTTTGCATTTGTGGAAGCAACACAGCTATTTAAAATGGAAGTACCTGTAAGTACCTTCTCTCATGACTTTGGTATATCAAATATTCTTAGTCTAATCACAGTAACAGAAGACATTCCAAAAGAATCTCTGTTGGAGAAAAGAAGCAGTTGCAATGCAAGTGTTTATGGGAGAGCTGATTAGATTTCACAGCTTGTTTACTAGAACAAATATTTCCTGTAAAGTCATGAAATTGTACAGTGCAGCAAAAACTGAGATTAAGGTCTGTATTGTCCAAAATATTTGCTCATCACCATACAAAATGTATGTATATTGAAACATTAGTACATGAGTCAACTTGCATTTGGAAATGTAGAACTGATGTCATGGAAATGCACAACAGAGTCAAGTCATCATGTTAAATAGGTGCTAGCTATTGTGAATGCAGAGGAATGTTCTGGGTGAGGTTCACCTTAAATTTATCTAGACATAAAAATATAGTACTTCAGCCTTTGGTTTTGATGGAAGTGTTGTGATAGTATTTCTAAATTAGAAGAGATTTGCCCATTTCTTCTATATTTCTGTGTTTGTTACTATAAGATGAATTGTCATAACTGATTCTGTATCCTACTGTCCTTAAAAAAATTACTGTCAGGCTAACCTTTAGATGCCTGCATTTCGGTTCTATGAACCATAGCAATTTATAAATTTACCCCAAATATAATGTCTTAAAGAAATTTAAATGAAGGTAATAGAAGTCTGCTAGAGCAAGGAGCCCCTGCTGTTGATCCACAGCTAAAAGTAATTTTCCTGAATATTTGCCATTTGTAGAGTGTTTTGAGCTGCCTTGGCAGTGACATCTATACTAGTAAGTTAAATAGTTCTATGGATCACTCCAAGGCACTGGCACCTGCTTGTCTAAAGTTGGATTGATAGAACAGCCACTGGGCCACTTTTTCCCTGTGCCAGCTAGTTTTCTTTCCAAACAATTCCTGATAATAGTTCAGGAATTAGTGTGGGCTAGTTACTGGTCCCAGCAGGCAGTCTGGATGGGGCTGCCTTACTGGAAGACACTTTGGTAGTACAGATGCCATTTCTTCCCTTCCAGTTGGCCTCAGTGCCAGGGAACTGTCCCTGTCCCATTTAATTTTTGAGTAAAGAGACATCTATCAAACACTGTACTGTGGTTATTCTCATAAAAATTGAATTTCTTTCTTCACTGAGGTTACTGTGGTATCTGGGAAGCCTTCAGGAAAAGATGAAAAAAAGTTTCCAGCACACAATTCCAAGGACCCACTGCTTACTCTCAACCTGTTACTTGCTCTGTGCCTTCTTCAAGGAAGCAACTTGTGTAAAATAATTGGATCCGTTCTGACCCAAAATTGATTTTGTATAGTGTGACAGATGATTAATATGTTCCCAGACTGGTTGAGTAACTTGCTTTTTTCCTTATTTTGTGTTTATGAAAATTTTTAGTTAAAAACACCTGAAAGATCCTGAAAATTCAAATGAAACCAATTTTTGAGCTGAAAACTGTGAAGAACTGCAAGTATTCAGATTTCTGGTGAATACCATGATGTGTTTTTCTAGGATCTGCTTTTTGGAAAGGAAGTCTAGACTTGATAAAATAATTTTAGAATAATTTACCACAATTTCTGTGGTAAAAATGACACACCGCTCTTTTTTCTTAACTGGAATTAAACTGGACAAGGTTATAATCTAATCAATGCTTACTTGCTTATCTGTTTCATCATTTCTTGTTTGAGGAGTTCCTTATTTTTCCGCAAGTATTTTGCTATGTTGTACTTATGTTACAAAATGAGTTATTCCACTCCCATGGTAACTGCATAGCAGTAGCATATTTGAAGCACATAGGGACAAAGATAAAAAATTTCTTTAAATTCCATTAGGAAGAAAGGCAATAAAAAGCTAAGCCAACTTTATTTTTCTGGTTTTCAAAAACAGACTGGTATGTTTATATCAATAGGTATGTTCTGCTTTATTAAATTCTAAAGTGCTGTTTGCCAGCTTTGCATGAAGCACTGACTGCCACCTTGGAGATACAGGTATTTCTAAGAGTCAGAACACTATAAAGGTAATTTGTTAAGTCATTTAATCTCATTTTCAAAGTATGCAGGCTTTTCTATCAAGAACAAAAGTCCATCTTACTTTCAACAAACTTTTAAAAATTAATACATTTAGCAAATGCTGAATTCAAATCAACTTGACCTTTATATTTAAGCTGAACTTTTACTGTATTACTTTTAGAGGTTGCTTCTGTGTGATCACTATATGATTTCTAAGGAAAACACCCAGTATCTTGCAAAAGCATTTTCTTTTCTGATAAAACAAAAAAGCAAATTTTCTAAGTTGCTGTTAAGTAAGAATGTCTGTAAAAAGATGTTCTTTAGAGGCTTAGAAGTCCATCAAACACCTATTTATAAAACTCAGCAACACTTTTTGTGGACAGTGTTTTAAAGTATTTTGTTCCCTGTGGTCTTATAAGAAATTGTATCTTTGCTTTGCATAGAAAAACTGAAATGACAGCATAATCCCCTTGAGAGGGATAAATGTATGGAATTGTTTCCCTACTTTTACATGTTTTTAGAGATATTTATGTATTGTGAGACCTGAATACAGACTGGACTAAGCATTTTAAATGGAAGCAAGGAACATGGGGAGTAGTGCAATCGGGGAAATATTTGCTTTTGATCTCTCATTGAGAGTTTTTGCAGTTATCAGTGAATAGTGGGAAATAGAGTTAACAAATAAAAGCCTAAATACTTTCTAAAATAGTTGTTAGATATGTCTCAGTAGTTATACGAAATCTTAGGCAATAACTCTAAGGTAAATTTTTTTCATGCAATTTATGTTTGGAGAAAACTTGTGCAAAGTTCAGGGACAGTTAAAAGTCAAGAAAAGTCAGGCTGAAAGCCAATCTCCATACTGAGAAATTGCTAACAAAAGTCTTCTTCCCATTCAAAATCTTTGTCTCAGAATTTGTGGTTCTCTTTCTGAGACATGAGTTTCACAAAGAGGAACTAGAAATTGCCATAATAGTTTATGTCATTTGTTTCCTGAATGCCACTAATGCACTTCTTTTACAGGAACTGCTGAAGTTTTTCTGAGTAATAGGCCTGTGGGTTCAGATGTTCTGCCCTTTCCTTGCCTCCTTCATTTGTCCAGTGCTCAGAATACTTTCAGGAGACAGCTTTGTCAGTTCTTTCAGTTCTGAAAATTATTTTATGGTATACTTGAAGTCAGATATTTGTCCATGTCTTTGTTCTTTTTAGTTTGTCATCTTAATCACACTTTGTAAAACCAATAAAGGAAGACATGACCCCAAAAAATAAGTGCTTCTCATTAAATCATACTTTCAGTAAAATTTACTCTTACCTCAGCCCTCCAGTTCTAAAATTTAAAGTATAGTGTTGGGTAAAAGCAAGCAAAACAACAGCTTTTCAGAAAGACAGATAAATACCAGATTCAAGAAGCTGCTGTTTCATAAACATAATAAGGTGCAATATGTGCACCCTTTCTTTCCCATATGTCCTGTAATAAATAATTAGTATCTACTTTATTTATTATAAATCAGTCATTGCCTAATTACATGTTTCAAAATGACAGCACTTTAACAGTGAATGCGTTTGAAAATTTGTAGGACAAAGTAATCAACATGAAAATGTGTCTTGTGTGGTCCCTTTATCAGTTTACTGAAGAATTTTTAGCAAGCTTTTTTTGGCTCATTGATGCAGGCCACCATAGGAACTGTGTGTTTGGAGTTAATTTGTTAATAACAACCCTTTGATTGCTGTATGTGTCTTTCTTCTCATTGTGAGAGGTGTCCACTTATTAACTATGCCAGTACTGTGTGTGTTTGTAAGGCTGTGGAACCATACTCACAAAAAACATCTTTCTTTCTAAATGGATTGTGAACCCAGTCTTGTATTAGGCACTTGTTTCCAAACATAAGGCAATAATTAAGAATAGACATTGAAGAGAAACCTGGAACATAACACCTTCTTTCAAATTTAGAGATTTCTTTTTAAATAAATGACCGTAGGACTTGTTTTCAGTGTGTGAAAGTGGCAACCTTACCCCACCTAGCAACTTATAAACAGTGCTACTTATTGTTATTGCCGGTAGATGGCATTCTTTATATTAACTAAATAACCAACAGTTTGGAAGTTTTTTGTCAGATTTTTTTGTTGTTGTTGTTATGGTTTTTGTTTGTGCTTTTTTTTTTCAGGGAGGGAGGGTGGATGATAGAAATTTGCTTTTCAGGGTATTCATGGAAATCATACATGCCTGCTATTTTTAAATGTTTGAATGTCAGAAATCCTTATTTTAGTTCAGCAAAGAGGTCTTACTGTTTGTTGGAGTTTTTTTCTTTCTAAAATGACAGTAATTATGGAGTAATGTAATGATGATTTACTTTTATTTTGATGAGGAAGAGGAAAGGGTTTTCCTTTTCTTCTTTTGGAAACTAGAGTATTTAATAGAGAGTTTAGAGTTAAATATTGTTGATGCTTTCCTTCTAGAAAACTTACTTAAAGAATTTTTTTCTCCCTTATTGCTTACTGCCTGCAACAGTTACAGACTGTAGACCACAACCATTTCTTCTTTAGTAAATCTGTGTCAGAACTGAGGGAATAAATCGGTGACCCAATAACAGGTGTAGTTTATAACTCTTCAAATGTTTGGTGGGGTTTTTTTTTCCCATTTGAATACTTAACCCAAAGCTCAGTAAAGTTAACAAGGAGGTGTATATTGGCATCACAAATTTTGTGACCTGTTTCAATGCATACTGAAATGAGGGCTGCTCTCAAATAAAGGTATGTTGATGGAATCTAACCAGAAAATTTTTCATGCACTAATCATATTGGAATCCATGACCTTTGCAATAAAAAATGAACAACTGAAGTGTAGATGATATTTCAAGATCCATTAAAATTCAAAATGTATTGCATATTGCAGTGCATAATCTGGATATTGATCATTGTGGCTTTTGCCCATGCTGCACATTTATTTCACAGGCACCAACGAGTAAATAGGAGCCATACACCCACCCATAAAACTGTAGTTTTCCCTGGTGGGATACTGGAATAAAGTACAATTCCTGCAGTTTGCTATCATATGAGGGCAAATTCCATCACATTATGCCTGTAAAAGTGATCTATACCCAGATGTGAGCTCGAGGTGAGTGTGAGCAGCAGCCTCTCAGATTCTGGGCAAACGAGCCTTCTCTGGCTGGAGGAGGTACTGCCAAATGCAGAAGACTTTCCAGCTACCTCCTGTTAGTGACAATGAATGTGTATCGATGAATTAATGAATTCATACCAACAATGGGTCAGTTTCTAAACCTAGCCTTTGAACTGTAGTGACTTTCAGGCCTTAATAATGTGTCAAACCAAAGAACTAAACTGGAAAACCCTCTGTGTCACCAGGTCAATTGACCTGGACAGGCTTACACCCTCTAACTCTGAAGAAAAAAAATTAGACTTTTACTTAACTGCACATTTGTGCTTACTGAAAGAAAAATCTGTTATTCCCAGGACTATCAGAAGTCCTGTGGGTTGTGACCTAGTTGCAGTGGCAATTCTTTTCATGACCCTGTAGTCAGAGGACCAAGTTGAGAGCCAGGGAAGAAGAAAGATATTTTCACTATGTTTGTGATTATGAACATAATGCCCATGGAAAAAATACTCAGGTCATCGGTAATGCTCTGCTACCCAGAGGTTATTCCATTTTCCCAGCGTTTATTGGAAATGATTTTCAGAAACAATGCTTTCTCAGAGAAAATACTATATCAACACATAAGGAATAATATTAATTTTATGTAGAAAAGTATTTATTCCCTACTGCACAAAGGTTCCGATTTTTATACAGACCATTCTCTGGAGCATAACTGAAGAGCAGCTCAAAGTGTCCTTTAAAGTTTCATATAAGCTTTGAATAAACTCTGAAGATAAAGGGATTTTGTATAAACCAGAAATACTACAAATAAATGCAGACATTGCTATGTATGTAACGGCACACTAGCATTCAGTTTTCTGCTTATCTGTTGAATTAGAGATGCAATTTAATATGTATCAATTAAATTTGATTAAATCCTATTCCATGGCTTTGCCAAAAAAGCACAGACTAATAATCTGCTTTATCATTATTGGATTGATATTTAACATGAGTTGGCATGCAAATGTTATGAATTCTGGATCTTTTCATTCAAGTTTTTACCTCTAGTAACATTTTTTTGAGCTTGTGCCCAGATGAGTAATAGTTCTGTGTTATTAGTTTCAGTATGTTTTAATACTTAAAAGTTGTTACCATAAGCAAAAAATAGGCTGATCTTTTTCCCTCTTCTTGATGTTAAAAGAATGGGGTGTCTAATCTGAACAGCCTGAACTTTATTTGTAAGAGCTATCTTTTTGTTTCACATCACAGACTCCAAGATAGTTTTTGATACCTCTGTGCAAACTTAGCTGATCCCTTAGCAACTGGAATATGATGCATCATTGATTAGCATGTAATACAGATATTTGCAAGAAGTAATCAACTTAGATGCCTCTTGGTCTTGTATATATGAAGGAGTAAATTTGTTTATTGGCTTCCTACACTGACTAGTCATAGGTGACTGATTTTTGACTGGAGATATCACCATGATCTTATGTTCAAGAAAGTATTTTTCCAGTTTTTAAGAGGACACAGAGGAATAGAAGATGAATTATAAACATACAGTCATAACTTTATAAGAATTTTCAGTAATGAACACAGCAAAAATGGTAATGGTGAATAGAGATAAATCGTAGGAAATGTAAATATGGCTCTGTCATTTCCTAAGCCTTGAGAGTTCTTTGGTGGCAATGCCAACCAAGTAAGATGCAGGGGGAAAAAGCTCCAAAAAGACAGAAAGAAGGGTGTTACAAATATAAATACGAATGCATTAACTGACAATGACACACATTTTCCAGAGGTCTGAAATTAAGTGCATTATGATGAACAGTTGCACCTAAATCAATGCAAGTTGCATAAAAATCTGTCACCTGTAGAATTATGTCACACAATAAACTTCAGATTAATTACAGTCCCACTCTTGGGTTTTCTCAGTGAATATATTTACAGTAGGTCACAGGAATTTCAGAGAAAACCTCGCATTCTGTTCATGATGTTGAGCACTGTCAAGCTTATGAGCATCTTAAAGAGATCAGTCTTCTAGGCAGGGAGCTTGAACATCAGTAAATATGCAAGTTGTATCAGTTTCTATTGAGATCAGATAGGTCATTTATCAGGTGACAAACTTTCAAGAATGATCTAATAACTCTGTAGAAGGAAGAGTGATCGACAAGGATTCGTTCTGTTCAGAGCACTTTTTCTTGCTTCTATGCTTAACTTGTAAATACTTAAGGCTATTTTCATTACAGCAAACAGTTATGAAACTTGGCATGATGTGTTTGGGTTAGCTAGATCTAGCTGCAATGCAAATAGGATGTGCAAGCAGCCAGTGGTAAATAATATCTTATTTAAGATCTGAGGCTCCTTGAGGTGTGAATGACAACTCACACTAAGTAAATGACCTTATATATAGTGCTGACTGATGTGGAATTGCATATGAACTGTCATTTTGTCATATAACATGTGTCTGTGTTTCTGAAGAGCTTTTTCTGAGATACTAAATGTGTTTTTTTCTCAATGGAAATGACTCATATAATCACAAATTTGATATTGTGACTTTTTTGGGTATTACTCCATCTTGTCCATCTTGCTTGGTATTATAGTCTTCAGAGTGTTACACATTGAACTGAATCAGCAAGGTGACATAATCTCTTCTAGATTAAAGCAAAAGGATTGTGGAGCAATAGATCATTTAGATAATGGAGTGCTGTAATGATTTATGCTACTTAAAATCTTGTAAATTAGAAATGTCTCTCCTCAGAGAGAGGTGACTTCTTGACAGCTATCTTTTATGAGCTAGAAAAAGGCTGTATCACCTCACATACAGCAGGTTTTCTTTGGGCATTAACATGCCTAGATTTCCAGTGCTGGAGCATTTAGTCCAATTTAGGGTGGATGACTGTAGGCATCATATTTTCAAATGTAAATCTTAATTTTCATTTACCTTGCTTGTGCCTCTATAAGAATTAATATATGTGAACAGATGAGTAGAATTTACTTACACAGACATTCATAGAATCTCAATATTGCTGCACTTTTATTATTTTATATTTAGGGCAAAGCTTGGCTCAGAAAACCAACAAATTTTTTCAGTCTTCTTGCAGAGGCAAGTAAATAAGCCAGTCAGGGAGCTGATTACAATCTTAACATAGAATTAGTTTATGTCAGTAAAGATTGTGTGGTGCTGAAGGCAATGCACTCTGCTTTATATTACAGAGAACGTGTTACAGTTTCTAAACTCTTTTGTCAGAACCCTAAATGCATAGTGCTTTATATTTTTTGAGCAGTTTTTGCTGAATTTTCATATTAGTTATGTATTTAGAGAATATGATTCGCTTAATAATGGCAGAAATGTTTCAGTGTAAGGCATTATCATCAGTAACAAAAAGTCACGCAATCAATACATGATGTAAATCCTCACTCACCTTTTTAAAACTCCTTTGGAGACAGTGGGGGCTGAATGTAGAAACATTTATGACAAGGTGAAGGGTTCCTGCTGTATCTTACTATCTACATAGAGCTCAGTAGTAAAGAAGTAAAAAAAAAAAAAAAAGAAAACTCCAAAAAGTAAAATAGACTTTGAAATTTAACAATTTGAAATGCAAAAACACTGGGAAAATATCCATTCTCTTTCTGTCTTGTGCTGAGTGCAGGTGTCAGAGTGGTGGTGGGAGTTGCAGGTGCAGCCTCTGTGAGGGAGGGGTCAGTTCCAGGCAGCTCCAGCTAACCCATCACTGGGCACAGCTCTGGCCCTTGGACACAGCGGCGTGGTGCCACTGGAAAAGTGGGCATGAGAAAGGTTGGGAAATGATGGGCAGGGAAGAGGTAAACGGTGAGTGAGGAGCAGCAGTGTGAACACTGTGGTTAGAGAAGGAAGAGGAAGAGGAAGAGGAAGAGGAAGAGGAAGAGGAAGA
>VWYI01021615.1:11984-31907 GCA_013399455.1 Anthoscopus minutus
GAGAAGGAGAAGGAGAAGGAGAAGGAGAAGGAGAAGGAGAAGGAGAAGGAGAAGGAGGAGAAGGAGAAGCTCCATGGCAGAGCACAAATCCACTGAAGCCCGTGGGGGACCCACACTGGAGCAGGGAGAAACACAGCTAGGAAGGAGGCAGAGATGACCTGAGCAGAGCTTCCATTGCCCTTTCATCCTGTGCCTCTTCTGGCAGGGAAAAAGTCTCCTGAGTGCAGTAGTGAAGCTGAACATGGGAAAGGGATAAGATATGTTTAGTTTAAATGTTTGCCTTTTTGTTTCCAAGTATCCTAATTAGCAATTAAATATCTATTATTACCATATATTAAATATTCATCACTAATAATTAAATATTTATATTCTTTTATAATTAAAATTTTCTCCAGTTTGGGTCTGTTTTGCCCACTTAATTTAACTTAGAAAAAACAATTGACAATTCAGATGTTTGGATTCCATATAGACACATACTGAGGTGATTATTTTCTGTTTTATTTATTAATGAAGCTGTATCTTCAAGAAAAGTCTCTGACTCTCATTTGGAAGTTGAAGCTATTACTTTCTCTGGCTTCATTTTAATTTTAATAGACTTTTCTTACTATAACTGTTTGCAATCCAATTAACTGACAAGTCATTGAAACTGTCTCCTTTACTCCACACAAGAATTAAATAAATAAGCATTAATTCTGGGGCAGGCCCTCTGAGAAACAGAAAAAAAGCTTCCTTGCTCGCACAAAATCAATGCTGTTTTAATTGATTCATGTGTCAAATGGTAGTTATCTGTAACCAAGACGAAATCAAGACTAAAAATCATTGCATGAAATTTTGTGTGATTGTGGTGATTGCTGCTGTGGACTATGACTGAATAATGACTGATAATAAATACCTGTTCTGAATGACACTGGTAGGTAAAGGAACAAACTGTCAGTACTTTCATGGAATTTCATTACAGCTATATTCTGCATGATCTTGGTGTCACATTAAAAGAGGTATCTGGGTGTGTCAAATAAGCAATCCAAAAATCATCATTCAGCAGTTGTATTTTCATTGCAACGTGTATTCATTGCACTGTACTTGTTTTTGAATACTAGTATGTTTGAAATAAGGTCAAGTAGTACCAAAGTCAGAATTGCTTTACAATTATTGCTAAGTACATAACAGGATAGGAAAAAAGGGTAGATAAAAAGGCAAACTTTTCTAACAATAGTAAAAGATGATGATATACTAAGCATCACTAAGTGATGTGACTAGTGGAACCTGTTGTTCATTCCAAAGGGCCCCAAATAATGGTGATTCTAACTGGGCCTGTAGCAAAGTTTGCCGAGCAATTTTTACACGTACAATGTGTGCAATGCTGTGAATTTCACAAAGAAATACACAACAGGATAGTTTTGTGGTTTGCAGGTAGCTTCAAGGTAACCTCTTGCTTGAGACTGAGATAGCTCAGATCTCTTCTTACTTTTGAAAGGCACCACATTAGTGTTAAGGAAGGATAAGGCACGGTGAGTCTTTAAAATGGCACTATTTGTGTGCAAGTAGATGCATAATGGCAGGCTAATGATTCTACTCTGTCTATATGTTCAATAAACCAAACTGAGATTTTTATTTAGGCTCTGCATTTAGTCACCAGCTTCATTTCAATTACATAGTCATCATTTGTATTCTCTTAGGACCTCTACTCTCCACTAGGGAGTTATAGCAGTATTTCTTTAAGCACTGTGAGCCTATGTGGCAACAAGCAATGACTTCTGTCTGAAGAGGTTTCCTGTTTAAGGAGGGAGTGTTCTGTTCCACTGTCAATAGTTAAGGACACATGGGAACAAAAGGGAATATTCCCTTCTCAGGATTCGTGTACCTAAGATTTTAACTGTTCTCTTGTCTTCTGTGTTATTATGTCACTTTCTGTGCTCTGAGGCTTGACAAACTATATGTTTTATTATGAGGCATGATATTCCCCTATAAGAGGTACATTATCAGATATTTAAGAACAGTATGATGGAATATTTTGAACTTTTAATCTGAAATACTGAGTAACATCTGCTTTCACTGCCCATAATGGAGTTCAAGGACCTTTATAATTGCCTACCATCTTAATGGATCCATGAGGAGTAATTACAGTAATTAATATTCCAAAACAACACAGATTAATTAGATTGCACCATACATTTATTGCTAGCTTCATATTTACTCTGTTAGGAATATTTTCATTGCTTTTTATTTAGTGTGATCTGGGTTTGTATTTGGTGTCATGAACACTTTTGACAAAGAAATATTGGGCAGCTCTAGTAATGAAGACAGATTTGTCTGGATGAGAAATTTCAACATGGTTATCTATTTGATTTTTTAGTTCATGCCTTATACCTTCTTTCAGATGATTCAAAGAGGATTTTGGGATCCCATAAGGAACAGCCAAAATTTCAAAACAAAATGAAACCTCTTGCAGAATTATTTTAAGTGCTATTTGATAGCAACTGAAAGAATTATCTTCATTTTATGAGTGCAAAGTGCAAAAGATCAATGGCAATGATGTTTTCAATTTAACCTACAGCATCATTGTATGCAAAATCATATAAGATTACATATTCATAGAGACATTCAAAACCCTGTCCATAATGATGATTGTGTTTCTATTCTTAGGAGTCAATGAGAAGTGTCTACACCTCTTTCACCGTTTTAATCTTAATTTGAAGGGGTTGAAATGATCTTTCTGATTGTTGGTTGAATTCCTCTGGGAGAGATGGAGACAAATTTGAAGATGGAACAAGGCAGGAGTGATTGCCCCCTCCCCTGCTTTTTTTTCCCTTCCTAGAAACTTACGGCTTTGAAGCCTGGAAAGAAATGGGCTTCTCTGTACATTCAGCCAAGCAAGAATGGTAATAATTCATTAATTAAATATGCCCTTTTCTCATCTGATTTTTTATAATTATTATGCTTTCTTTTAGACCTGTATGCAATCTTGAAGGGCTCCTGCTCTTCTATGAGGGATGCATGGTAGGGAGCTGAGTTTTATAACACTGTTTGTCATAGCAAACAGAATTATTATGAATCTTCATGGTTAGTGAAGGGATACAGAATCAGATATACTATGTTTCTTCTGAATCAGGACCTCTGTGTGTTATGGCAGATTTATTCAAACTGACTTAACAGATACTCTATGACAGGTGGTACCTCAGCCTCCAATTTATAAACCGGGTAGCACAAAAATCTTTCAGTGTCTTCTGTAAATATAAATAGGTGATGCTTTTCATCTTGTGAGGTTACAGTCAAACTTCTTTGTGTCAACATGACATCTGAATTCCTTCTATGGATAGGGAAAGGAGAAAAAAATGAGTGCAAAACATACACATGCATTCCTTAGCCAAGTCTCTGGGTGCAGAAATATCTCAGCCTATTTACTTAGACTTTTTGTTACTGTTGAAGCTATCTTTTTTTCCCCTGTGAAATCTACATTTGTCTTCTCAACTATTTCAGATACATCCTGCAGATACAGCTAATTAAGAGCCAACCACTAGTTGGAGTTTCCCTCAGTGCTTTCCACTGATTTGTTTTTGTTTATGATGTGCTTTGTTTGCTTCATTTCAGTGATACATTTGTGAAATCTTATTTAGCCTTTAGAGCATCAAGTTACTGGAGCATCAGTGCACACAGCATGAAAAGAAATGAGTCATTCACCCATTCCCAATCTTTTGTTTCCTCAGCTGATTGAAGGGTTCAATAAATTACTGTGGTTCATAATGACTATAAAACTTAAACACTATTTTTATCTATTCAGCTGTGTTTTAAATACAGCATTGGGATCTATCATTCTGTCATGGAGAGAGGCTCTGGAAGCATTTGACAACTTATAATCTTTCCTCCTTCACATATTCATGAAACAGAAAGATTATGCATGCAGGCAATAACTTTACACATTAATTATTGAGTCAGATATCAGGAAGACCATAACTTCATGGAAGACAATGCACAGAAATACTTCGATTTGAAGAAAAGATGAAGCTCGAGGGCAAAGATCCCAAGGTTTGAATAACAACAGATAATTTCCTGTCCTAACTCCTCTGTGCTTTATCTAAGTCTTGGGCCAGAATATCTACATTATGAAAAGTCCCTAAGGAAGAGCAGAAGTGAGAAGAGGAGATACAGCTGTTCACTGGGCTCCTTAATGGGCTTGGGCAATGCCTGATTGGTGCTGATTACAGGTGGTGTAATGAGGTCCTTCTCTCACTGAATCAGTTGTTTCTTAGTAAGCTGCAAGGAATCAGCAGGGCCATGGCACCACCACTTTCTATATTCCTTTCTTCCTGGAAAGAAGATGAAGCCTTTGCCTTGCTCAGACCATGCAGTAAGTCTTGGGCTTCTACTACATCCTTCTGCCCTCTATATTTCCTTATTATTTGGCTTAAAGAATCAATGCACCTGTCTTGGTGTATCAAACAGTGATAAGGCACCTTCCTAATTTGTTCATGGCTGTTGGTGACTCATACCACTAATTTCAAGTAATTCAACTGGCTGTATTGTGGAAGTCCCTGCACTCATTCTTAGACTAATACTGTTTTTTAATGCTAGCATTTATAATTCATCCTGGTATGATACAGGAATAATTCACTGAAATAATTTGTTCAAAAGAGAGAGAAAAGAACACTTGTATTGCTGTTTCATTTCCACACTACAACACAGAAACAGTAGGAGTTAACCCATGCTCCTGAATAATCTTTTGCAGATTAAAACATGGAGGTATACTGAGCAATTCTTTTTATTCAAGTGACATTTGAATATGACACTTCCCACAGCCCTTTTTATTCCAATAACATGGGCAGGATATGAAATAAATTTAGTTCAGAATGAAAAATGGCTCATGTCTTTAACCTGCAGAGTCTCATGATAATCTCTACAGATTAGAGCCCTTTGGTTCAAAATAATAAATACTCTGTTTTTAGTGATTTTAGGTTTTTCCATATATTGCTCGTGCTGAGAATAAAACAGTTACGGTTATCTATAAACTTGTATGGAAGTTAACACAGTAACAATGACACTTTGGCACAATTTGTGTGCGTTCAGCTATATATCCTGCTATATGAAGCTCAGATAGGATCTGAATTGTGTTATTTGGAATTGCTAAGCTTTTGTATTTCAGAGGCTTTTTTATACTGTCATACTTCTCTTGCCAGAAATTGTACTTGCTTCTCCTAGAATACACTTTTTTTTTTTTTTTGAGATGTGCATTGGTGTGCTTTGAATTCCACAGCATTCTGCTGGAAAAACTGTCTGTCCATGGCTTGGATAGGTGCACTCCTCTCTGGGTGAAAAACTGGCTGAATGGCTGAGCCCAGAGTGTTGTGGGGAGTGGAGTTACATCCAGCTGGGAGCTGGTCATCAGTGATGTTTCCCAGGGCTGAGTCCTGTGTAATATCTTTATCGAGGAGCTGTGTGAAGGGCTCGAGTGCACCCTCAGTCTGTTTCCTGCTGATACCGAGTTGAGCAGGAGTGCTGATCTGCTGGGGGGCTGGAAGACTGCAGAGGGTTCTGGACTGGACACCTGGATTGATGGGCCATGGCCAAAGGTATGAAGGTCAACAATGCAAAGTTGTGGGTCCTGCCCTTAGGTCAAGACAACCCCATGCAGTGCTACAGGCTTGGGCAAGAGTGGCTTGAGAGCTGCTCAGCAGAAGTGATTAACAGCTGGCTGACCATGAGCCAGCAGTGTCCTCAGGTGGCCAAGGACATCAGCGGCATGTTGACCTGTATCAAGAACAGTGTGGCCAGCAGGACCAGGGCATTGATCATTCTCTTGTACTTGGCAGTAGGTGAGATCACAAGTAATGGAATGTGTCTGGTTCTGAACCTCTCACTTCAAAAAGGACAGTGAGGTGCTGGAGTGTGTCCACAGAAGGGCAGTGGAGCTGGGAAAGGGTCTAGAAAATGTGTGCTGTGAGGAGCAGCTGAGGGAAGTGATATTCAGAACAGGTGAATATTTGGGCTCAGAGAGGACCTCATTGCTCTCTACAACTACCTGAAAGGAGGTTGTATTGAGATGGGGGTCAGTCTCTTCTACCATCTCTCAAATTAAAGGACAAAATAAAAGTGTCTTAAGTTGTACCAGGAGAAGATTACTTAATAAAAAAAAATTCACTGTGAAGCGGTTGGTCGTAAGGAATAAGTTGATGATGGAGGTTGTGGAGTCACTGTCTCTCAAAGTGCTCGAGTGTGGGAATGTGACACTTGGGGATACAGTCTAGGGCAGATTATGATTGTACTAAGTTGATGGTAGTACAGATGAACTTGAAGGTCTCTTCCAACCTTAATGATTTTGTGATTCTCTGAACTTGAGATCCTACAGTAGATCTTGTGCTAGAGCGTAGACAAACGTAGGTATTAATTAGTCAGTGCTACTGACTGACTCGAAATGAGGATACTGAAATGCAAGATATTTGATTCTTTGATCAATAAGTTGAAATATCTTTATAGAATATGTAGGAAGATTAACACTGTCATAGCTTCATTCTTGGCATTCCTGATGAGATGTCTTACAAATTTTCATCTTCCCTAGAAAATATATTTATAATAAATGTATATGAAATGTATAATAAATGTGGGCCCCAATTTTGATAGTATTTCTTTCTAAATTGGTGCAGTTTTTAACTCTGAACTTTTTTCTGAGGATCCTGCTCCCAGTGGGGCAAGAAAAGTAAATTACTTGAAGTGCAAGTATCACTATTTTAAAGGTAGGTGGCAAAAGCAACACTCTTAAGAATTAATTTTTGTGTTACTTAGACGTGAGTAAAATATGTTGCTGTATTGATTCTGGTCCTAATTTATGTATTTGGAAAAAGCATAGCCTCCGATTAAAAAAGAGTATAAAGCCTTTGCAAAACAAATATATAACTTCATTTTCAAAGAATTGTAGGGTGGGTATATTGAGTTCTGTAAAATATTCAATTTCCCAGATTGTTTCATTTTTTTTTGGTGAATCAGACAGTGTTGAGTATAAATGTGTGTTGTGTAGTTCCACCACACAGGCTTTTGGGAAACCTGTATTTGTTTTTTCCAAAAACTCCCTCAATGATCACTAATCAATCAACATTTTTTTCTTCACCACCTATAGGAAGAATATCATAATAATTAATCTTGATATTTTGTGGTTTGCTGTGTAATGGAAAGTCATTAACATCTTGGTGCCATGGCAATTCATCAGAGAAAAAAGTATAAAATGAAAGAAAAATATTTTAGTGTGAGGGTGACCACAAACTGGAAAAGGTTGCCTAGAGATTTTATGTGATCTCCACCTTTGGAGTCATTCAAAACCAAACTGGACACCATCCTGGGCATCCAGCTGTAGGTCACCCTGTGCTGAGGAGGTGGGTTACGCTGGATGATCTCCAGGGGTCTCCTTTCCACCTCAACTCTTTTGTGATCTCTGTTGATGACACTCTGACTTAGATTAGCTGAAAAGACATTCCAACAAGGACACATTAATGTGTTGAATTTTGCAGTATGGCTTCATGGTAACAGTTTCATTTTTCCATTAATACAAATGAATTAATTTAAATTAAGGATAATGTATTGCAGTCCCACAGGAGTAGAATACTTTGTCCATCTCTTTTCTAATTTGAGATGGTGTAAATTCATTTTAATAGGCACACATCTGAGAGTAGTGCTGTATGTATGTCAATGCAAAGGAGAAGCTAAAACATTCTTCATTGTGTGTATCTCTCTGGTTTACATATCTATTCAGACATTACTGTTAATTTATCTTTTGCTGTGTTTTCCTTTTTACTTGTGTAACAAGTACATGAAAACTGGATGGTCAGTCATCTCTTAATTACGCAGGAATTTGTTCCCTGCCAGCAGGCACTCACCACAAGTGCCTGGACTTAACATTTACAGCAAGAGAGGAGCTAAAGTGGGGACTTAGAAGAGCTGCTCCTTTTGTTTTTCAGGTTTTGGAAGCATACATCTCTTGTTGGTCAGAGTACGGTTCACATTAGCCTTTGTGCTCCCCAGTGGGGCTCTACTCTGTGAAGATATTTGGAGCCACAGGCATTCTTAAATTTTGGATTGTTTACATTAATTATCTATATGCAGAAAACAAATATATGAGCTTCTACACAGTGTGAGTTCCAGACACATCTCCCTAGTTACCATGGACTGCATCTAATCGAGGCTTTTCTATGGTATTTACTGCTATCTAGAATTAATATGATTCTTCAGCAAAATATACAATTTCATTGGGAACACAGGCTATGAATGAGCTCAGAAATCTTCAGCATTGCTAAGATTTTGTCAATGGAGTCTCCTACAGAAAGTCCAGAGTTTGTGTTTCCTACTGTTAGCTATGCCATGCAAGATCTGGTTCCAGAGATGAAAACACATTCGAGTAGAAGCATGCCTGAGTTGTTAAACTCTGCTAAGCGTCTGTGTTCATGCTGATAACTTAGTTCTGGATCCAGTTTTGTTTGGAAAGGTTATGAAGATCAATCATTAAGGCTTTTATCTACTTCCTAGCAGAAGCAGGAGGATGGGATGAAGGCTGACATGGAATTTCTTACCCTTTAGTGTCAGTGCACCCAGGGCTTGTTCTGTGTGAAACCTTTTACAAGAACAATGGGGAATGGCTTTAAAGTGGAAGATAGTAGATTTAGGTCAGATGTAAGGAAGACTTTTTTTCTTGTGAGGGTGGTGAGGCACTGGAACAGGTTGCCCAGAGAAGTTGTGGATGCCCCATCCCTGAAAATACTCAAGGCAGAGTTGGACAGTGTTCTGAGCACTCTGGTCTAGTGGGAGGTGTCCCTGTCCATGGCAGGGAGGTTGGGTCTAGATGATCTTTAAGGTCCCTCCCAACCCGAGCCATTCTGTGATTCTATGAAACACAAAATTGCACCATTTGACTCATGAGCAGATTTTATGATGTTGCAGATCTGTGTGCACACGCTACTGTATCTGCCATTCCAAATTTTTCTCCTTTGAAGTTATTTTAATCTGACATTTTTAAATGGTGGTGTGTGGACATGATTTTCTGAGCCTGACAGTGGCTGATCTGTTCCCAAGGGAAAATCTTTTGGGAAACTTCTCTTTCAAGGACTGTTTTTTATAAATAGGTTTTGGTTCTCAAAACCAGGTCACACAAATATTCTAAATGTGTTTTTCTCTTATTCCACCAATGGGACCAAAAAAGTAGTTCCTTTAACCAATCATGCTGACCTATATCAAAACACCTTATAAAAAGGGTTGCAAAACCCCAGAATAAAAACTTCCTGCCTCATTCTGGTAAAAACCTCACTATTATCATTCTAAATCCACCCTGCTATTTCATGTCTACTAGCAATAGTGGTGGGGTTATTTTCTGTAGAATTATATTGATTTTCTGTGTCATAAGTCGTGTGATGATGTGATTTTGATACAGCATTCTGTGAAAGCTCATCTTTTTTGCATTTTACCTTTAAGAAACACTTGCATGCATGTGGTCTTGCATGAGGTTTACATAAAGAAAATATGCATCCATCTGCACTACCAATTTTCAAATCAAGTTCTTTTGGGGGAAAAATGCTTATGAAAATTATTGGATTTGCAGTATAGAATCATAGACTCGTGTGGGTTGGAAGGAACCTCTAAAGGTCATGTATTCCAACCTCATTGCAGTGAGCAGAGACATGTTCAGCCTGTTGCAGTGTTTCACCACCCTCGTAATAAAAATGTCTTCTTTATAGCTAGTCTGATTCTGCCCTCTCATTTTAAAATAATTTCCCCTCTCATAGCAAAATATTGCGCTCAGCTTGTCTCTTGATGTTTGAGATGGAGCTTGTTTTGTTTTGTACACTGATTTTATTGGTCTTCTGAACACTGAACCTCTGCTCAACAGTGGTAGCTTTTTTTGGGTAAAGCCTGGGTTGTCTTTCAGTTAGATACTAAAGTGAGGCCAGGTTGTGTGTATGGTTTCAAGTGTGTTGCTAACAGTGTAAACTATTCAGATTGTGGAAAGTTTTCCGTTGTGCCATGAAACTTCTGGAGAAAATACATTTCTTTTTCATTAATTCCAGCTATAAATAAAGTAGTGGAGAAGCAGATAGAGATGGGTATAATGTTTCCTGTTGTGATCTTTGAGACAGGATGGATGAATGAGTCATTCATTTAAGTAACAGTGCTGATAATGAAGGCTTCAAGGAAGATATTAAATTCTGTCATTGTGATCTGCCTGTGCTTGGGCTCTGGATCCTGAAAGAGACAATCCCAGACTATCCAGGTCTGCTGCAACACAGCCTGCTCTGGAAGTTGCCTGCTGATGCTTTTCCTGTTGACCCCTTTTACCATCAAAGCTTCTGAAAGCCAGACTATTACTGTGCTAAGTGGAGAGTCCTGATGTGTCTGGCACTGATGCTGAAATGCATGCGGCCTTGCTGCTTGGGAGAAGGCAGGGCTGCTGCTCTTGGGAAGGAAGTAGAGAAACTGACTTGAGAAAAAAAAAGCTTCATTTCTGTGTTTATGTGTGCATTGCAAGAGTTTTGGTGTGTTTTGCATGCTACTGATGTCATAGTACATGTGGTTGCTGCTTGTTTTCAGCTGATGTCTCCACTGCTCTTTTTCCCTCTCACAACTGAGTATCAGTTTCTGCCCTTGTCTGATCTACAATTTCCACCCCCTGTAACTTATACCTCCCACTACTTCTCACAGAAAAATAATGAGTTCTACTGATTATTTTCCTTATTTCTTCCCACTCCCTCAGCACCAAGCCTCACTAGCCTTCCCACTCCAGGAAGGGGAAAATGAAAATAGCGACAAAATTAGTAACTCTTCTGTGGCAGACTCATTTGCTACTGTCAGTGCTCTGCCATAACTCAGATTCCTGGGGAGAAGGGTTAAAATCCAAGCAGTTGCTGGAACCTTACATCTTGCTGCACAGGAATTTAATAACATACCAGTTTTTCAGTTGCATGCAACTACTGAGGGGAGGCTTAAATACAATTTCCTTATGACTATATTACCAAAGAGGAGCCAAACCACCTTCTTTGAAGAAATAAATGCACTTTAGATCATTACTGCTTGCTGTTATAAACAAAGTAAAACAAAACAAAACCTTTATTAGCTTAGACAACAGGTTTGTATAATTAATTGCTTTTTAAGTATAACATTAAACTGTTGCTTTTATATGTCTGAGGTATTTCGAGTACTTTTCTCTAGAACAGCAGTAAAAGTGGACCCCACATTCATGCTGTATTTAAAGCAATTTTCACAAATTAAAACTGATAATACCAGGTCCATTTTGTTTCTTTAATAAAATGTTTACAGCAAGTGTGGGATATTCCATCTAGGCCTGATTTCCAGCTGAAATCAGGTCTGGCAGAGACTGTCAAACTATGTTCTATCTGATTAGCCATAATGTTTGGTGGTTTTTTGTTTATTTGTTTGGTTTGGTTTAGTTTGGGGTTTTCTTTTTTTTTGTATTTGCTAAACAGAACTCTGACATTTCCTGGGAGAAGGCTGGGATGAATTTTTCATAGTCTGTAAAAATCCATATGAGCCAATTCATGGCATGGTAAACTCAGAGATGGCATCCTAGTGCTGGAACAATTTTTCTCACCACTGGAATTTGCCTCCTGTCTGCTCTTTCATATCACTTCCATCTCTCACAGTGAAAGCCATGAACAATAAATGCTATTTACACATGCTGCAAAACTTCCTGGTTCATCTCCAGTGGTTGTTGTCAACCGAAGTTCAGGCTTTACAGCAGAGTTTGTCCCCAGGGACGGCCTTGGGGGCCAGCCACCTTCCCCTTCTTGGGGGAATGTGGGAATGGGTGCTTTTTTTGCACCACTTTGCATGCTGACTGCTTTTAATACACTGGTTGCTAGTGCTCTGCTTCTCGAGGGCTATAATCCTGCTTCTTTCTTGTAGAGAAGTGGGTGGGTTGCTAATGATTGCCAGAATTCAGATCCAAGGTGAAACTCAGAAGGTACAACCATGCACCATGACCCTGAGGGTGGTTTGGTGCAAGTATGTAAGAGGTACAGTGGCCATAGTAGTGACAGAATAATTGTCCTCAGACAAGAACTGGTAAAGTTGGTAAAGCTGGTAAAGTTTTGAACCATGGTGGTACATGAAATAGTGTTTATTTCAGTTGGCTCAGTGGTCTGTAAAATGATGTATTGCTTCATACTTCAGCAAGGTGACTATCTTGATTAATCTGAGCGGTCTTGCTCTGGAAATGGAGTCTGGTTATGTATTATGGAAAATATATTGGCTTTTTCTTTAGATAAACTCATTTTGACTTGGAAAGAAGTTCTTTTGCTTTTAGAGGATAAGATAGCATTTCACTCTCTTCACACCAGTGCTTGATCTAGCAAGTGTTTAATTCTTTTTTAATGACACTTTTCTTCAATTTGGAAAAATTTTCTTGAAAACACCAAAGTTTCCATTTGCTGGAACATCTTCCTCAGAATTCGCATCCTCATCCCTTTGGCATACCTTTTTATTTTTGAGATTAATTTTCCTCATTTTGCAAAGGTTTATGGGCTCTCCTTCCTATTTTGTTCTTTCTTTTGGCTGATCATTTTGCTTTCTGTTCTCTCACCATTACACACTTATTCTTCTGTGAGCTCTGCTGCTTACCTGCCTCTCTTGCCTGCTCCTCAGGGATGAGAGCAGACCTCATCATGCTCTCTACGACTACCCAAAAGGAGGTTGTGGCAAATTAATATCTTCTCCCAAGTAACAAGCAGTAGAATGAGAGAAACTGGCCTCAAGTTGCACCAGGGAAAGTTTTAGACAGGATATTAGGAAAATTTTCTTTACTAAGAGGGTGTTCAGGCAGTGCAACAGGCTGTCCAGGGAAGTGGTTGAGTCATCATCCCTGAGGGTATTTAAAAGACATAGAGCTGTTGTGCTTAGAGAAGTGTTTTAGTGATGGCCTTGGCAGCGATGGGTTAATGGTTGGATTTGGTGTTCTTAGTGTTTTTTTCCAACCTAAATGATTCTGTGATTCAGTCATTTGCAGTCTTTACTCTTCTTTCCTTCCATTTTGAATCTTAATTTCTCAGAGTGTTTGAAGCACTCCAAATACCCTTCAAGCTTTATTTTTCTATGTAAATGGTTTTGCTTTTGTGTCCTGACTTCATGACCAAAAGTTTTCCCGTCATCTCATCTTGGTGTGCACTGTCAAAATCTTCTTTTTTGCCAAATTTGCAACATTTTGGTATATCTGGCCTTTACTCTTTGATTTCATTACTCATCCAAATTAAGCTTTCATCCTCATGTCTGCCATTAGTCTGGGAATTATTTGTTTGGTGGAACTTAGATTACATTACTTACACATACATATTCCAGAGCATAATTACCATATATAAGAGTTTGTTTTAATGGTCCTCTCATCATGTCCCATCTTCTGCTGCATCTGAAACCATTCAGATAGTTTTTCCTGCTCCTACCTTTAAGTGTAAAAGCACTAAAAAAGAAACAAAGAAATAGCTCCCAGGAACCACTTCCACCTTTAAATTGATATCTCTGTTGTGTTTCAGCCTTGTTGACTTTCATTGTTTTACCAGTGAGCTTTAGTTAAGGTTAAAAATGTACTGAAATAAACTTTTATAGGGTTTATTTCAAAAACATGGTTTATATGAAGGGTTGAGTCCTTTCATTCCTCTCCCCTGGAATAACCTTGCTCTAAAGTTGTAAGGAACACTTCCTAATTAGCTGGAGAGATTTAGATTTAGATTTCTGTAATAGTGACTGCTGTCTCTGGGAACACTATGTTCTCCATACATTCATTAGTGGGAAATAGGCAGATTTAGTTTACAATTTACTGGACGTGCTTATTAAAAATACTTTGAGGGAGAAAAGGTGCTACAGTGGATAGCTTTGATTCATTCCTTCTCTATGCAGAAAGATAAAAACCTTCAGGGTTCACTGGATAGGTCCAGATTTCTCTGCCCAGTTGTTCTTTGGCTTAGCAGATACTTTTTTGCTAGACTATTACAGTGAATATTGCTTTTTCCTTGAAAGGATTGCTTTATTTTTTCCTGCCAGTAATCTCATTTCTGATGAAATTTTAAATATTTAATAGAGCAATTGGTCTGTAGAAAGAACTATTTGCACTGTCTTTGTTTTCTTACATGATGACTGGGGAGATTGACAAAGTAGTACTTTGTGTAGTATCTATACTTATTTCCAAAACAGAAGAGGATAGATGTTTTCAATTTAGTGTAAAATTCCCTACAGTACTCATCAGGCTTTACAGTCTCAACATTTTTAATCAGTTGTAAAAGATCCTCTTACTCTCTGGTTTACATAATAGACCTTAGTTTCTTCATTTGACTTCAGAATGTTTCCAATGCTATAAAAAAATTGACATTTTGTTAATGTTACTTTCATCTTAAATTTTTTCATGTATCAATGTTGATAACAGTATCACTTTTTAAATAGTGACTTTTAAAGCCAGAAATTATTAGTCATAAACCAAAACAGATACAATATTTGATATCATGCATATGACTGAAATTTTCATCAAAATCTTGTTGACTAAAGTTTTCCAGGGACTGATGACTGGTCAAGGATTTTGAATTCTCCAGCTGCTGGAGGACGTTTAATAGTCTTGGGGGAACACTGAGGACTCTTCTGTCTTTCATTCTCTTCCCTCTTGAAAGAAACTATGCGAGGAATTGAGAGTTATATAAAACCTCCCTGGCACTCCCAGAAGTTATTCTTGTGTGGTAGTCTAACAGTCTCTGCACTAATGGGAAAAATACTTTCTCTCTCCCTTGTTTCCATTCAGTTCCCAGCACCCCTTTTGCCCGTTGATGGTGTCTCCTCCTCTCCTGACCAGTGTGTGACACTGGCCAAGGGCTGAGGCTCCTCCAGACTTCACTGTAATGCCCCACTGAGAACAGACACCGAGCAGCTGGTGGCAGAGTGGGTCGGGACTGGAAGCAGGTGGTAGAGAAGAGCCAGGCTGGCTGAGCAACAAGAATGCTGCTTTTTGCATCTACAGCTTAATCACACGGGTTAATCTGTTGATTGTGGCTAACCAGGAAAATAAAGGTCAGTTCCAGCCAAGGCAGAAATTTTGGCAGGAGCATATCTTTAGCAGTGATGCTTCTAGAAATTTTGGGGCTAATTCTCACTATAAACCTTGTTTTTTGCTCTCAGAATTAGCAAGAATATTAAGGTATAGGCAATTACTTCAATATTGAGCTCTTCATGGGAATTTGAGTTAACTAAGTAAAAAAAAATTGCCTTAATTTTAGTGTTTCAGAGCACTGTTGTGTTTGTCAGGAAAAATCACTGTTTTTGGAGTCTGTTCTCAAATACATCTTTTTTGTGGTGGAAATAGAGGGGTCCTCACTGGTAGGCTTTAATTACTTGTTGCACGTGTTTCAACTAGCTTGGAAACTGCTGTCTCTGATTGCTGAGTTTTACTCAGGTCATCCAAACAGGAGGCTGAGTACTAATACATGCAGCTCCTAATTACACCTGTTCTCTCCATCTCGGTCTTACCAGTGTCCTTGTCTGCTCATGTAGTTCTACCAAGACAGATGAGCAAAGAGGGAATTACTTTCAAGGACTTTAAACAAGTACACACCTGTAGTGTGATACATAATGTACCTGGCTGGTCCTTTGAGAACCCTTGGATTACTGGTTTGTCATTGCTATGCACTCTTCTTGAAATCTGTAAATGCAGGGTTACTTGCAATGGAGAATTTGCTACTAATACTTCAAATCATAGAGTGGTGAAATGAAGGATTGTGTTGTTTCCTGAAGGCAAACTTTGCACTCAAAAGGCTGTAACTCCTTCATTCAAACTCCTTCAAAAGCTGTTACTCCTTTGTTCCATATTGGATACTTTTTCGCAGAGCCAGCCTTTTTGGGTGCTGGGAAAAAGCATTATTTCACAGATGCCATTAAATTTGGGGCAAAGATTTTAAGAGCCATAAGGCAACGTCTCTATGACTGATTAGAGAGCCTTGTAACAAGAGGCTAGTGTGCAATCTGGCCACTTGGCAGCAAAACAGGAAAAATTTGCTTGAGGGTAAGGGTAAGAGCATTTTAGCTTGGAACAACTCAGTAGATGATGCAGTTGCTAGGAAATGTCTCTCATTTCTGGAAAAAGTCTTGAGGTGAAAGCTAATCAATAAGGTAGATACCTTATTGTGTGATGCCATTTGTTGCCATGGTTTCTGAATTTAGCAGTCTGTTATCTGCAAATAGTATTGATGGTTGCTATGCAGTTGAATATTTTCATATTGTTGTTTTACTGTTATTAAGCATTTTAATCTTAGCTAAAGCTTCAAAGAACAGACCACTTAGGAGTTTAAATGTTTTAATAGATAGGCTTCTATTACAACCCTAAAATATCTTGAATTTTACTATCCAATAAACAACAGGCATCAGCAGGAAGTGAACAAGGTTAACATTTTGGTGATTAAATTTCCACAAAGCAGTTGACATTTTCTAGTAAATTAATCTGCAAATTAAATATCTCTGTGGAATTAGTGCTATGACTCTTTACATGGCAGATTGTGTAAAAAAAGTGGTAAGCAGTCAATCCTCTGGATGATAAGGCAGTCAAATATATAAAGCTCTAAATGGCTGAAAAATCAGCGTGGCTTCTTGAACAATGACCTTGTGTTTCATGTATCTTTCACTGTGGTATTGTACCTCTTTATTATGTTTGGCTTTTGCTAGAAAGTATTTTGTAGAAGATTATGCTAAGCATCAGGCAGCTAAATAAGCTAAAAAGAAAATGAGACTTATTTTTCCTGATAGTTATCAAGGTGAAGAGAAAGCATTCTCAAGTCAGATCCTTAAATCAAACATAACTTCATTTTTAATATTCTATGGAGATGTTAATTTTAGTAGAATACTTTGTATCTTTTGCTTGATTTAGTGGCACCTCTTTGCAGGTTATTTTTTTTCTTCATGGTTTGAGTTTTTGAAAGCATTTTGGAGGCAAAGAATGAAAAAGAGATGAGCAGAGGAAGGGAATTTAAAAATCAGATGATGGCTTACTGAATTCTAGCATTTGTACATCTTCAGAGTGAAATTTGCCATGCTGTCTATTTTTCTTTTCTCCCCCAATGTGTTCCTTCTCCTCCCCTTCAATTTCCACTCTTCTCTGCCTTGAAAACACATATCTTTAGGAAGTGTTTTGCCACCTTCTTTCTTGTCTTCTTCACACATCTCTCCTCTGTGTGGTGACTTTGACTATCACCTTCCTTTCGAACAGAGAAGTAATTGCCTTCCTAGTCCTACTTGTCCCCTTAATATAGTGAGTGAACTGTCGAGGATGCACTCCCAGTGGGAGAACCTGAGGAAGATGTCACCAGGAAAAGTGGTCAGGAGTGATCTGGATAACTCCTCTCCTAGAATTACTCTAGAAATTCCCTGTTGGCTGTGCAGAAATGCAATAGGAGCTTTCGAATGCATCCTCAAAGCAGGGCTACTGAGAGCAGGCAGATGGAGGAGACATATCAGCTTGATGATAGCAGATGCAAGCTAACAATCTGAAAAAGAAGCTAGCAGTGCAGCAGTACTTTTTACCAAAATTTTTAAAGAGAGGGAGGGAAAAAAATGAAAAACAAAAAGTAGAAAAAAGGAAAAGCAGCAAGGGAAAGGAGATACAAATCAGTATTGCTGACTGGCAGGAGCTCTAAAGGACTATCTGATGCTAAATCTGTGGTGCTGTTGAGTGGAATTATATAAAGAAATATTTCACTATTAAGCTGTCACAAAGAAAAAGCATTTAATTCAGGTGCCATATGCCAACTGTGCAATCAGACTTCCAGTCATACTTTGTGTGTGTTCAAAAGCTGGGGGACAAGTCTCAGCTGTTTGAAGTTGCTCTTGCATAACACTTGCTTTTACATTACTGCATATTCAGTTGCTTGCACTGTTTTGAAAGTTGTGTTGTTTGGGTTAGCATGCTTTTATTTCTTGAGATCTTTTTATCTTAGGGTTATTTGAGGTTTCTGTGTTTTGAGGTTTTATACCCTTAAGGACAAACTAAACTGTCAGGCCTCTTTTGGTGCTCTTTCACATCATAAAGCAATTAATTTCTTTTAAAAAAATATAAGAAACATATTTTTTCTGTATAAGAAAATATGCCCATAATACCTATTACATAAGGAAAATCTTGGTACTTTGTACTAATGAACAATTAATAAAACACACATAATGGAAAGTCTCAGGCAGCTTTAACAAAATGCTTTCTTAATGTGTGAATTTTTGCTGTTTTTCTTAGGCCAAATATTTGTATACATTTATATACATTTATTTCAGAGCTGCAAATAGTGCTAAATGTAGTAGCTGATGCAGTTATTGCAGTTGAGATGTGACCAGTAAGACTAAGAAAAATACAGATATTTAACCCAATTATATATGTCAGCTACTCTTCATGTTATTTAAATAAAAATCTCAGAACTTGCCAAAAGTTTACTTTAGTGTACAAAATTCTTGAAAAAATAAGCACAAAAATCTGAAGTTGGGAAATTACTTTAGATTTATTAAAGCCATTTTCATTTCATTTTATGTCGGTATGATTCAGCTAAGCCTTTCTCTGGAGCTTTTATATCTTTGGTTGAGGTCTTGGGTCAGTCATGCTGCAAATAATCTCTTTTTATGAGTAGACTAAAGGCATATTTACTTCCTGTATATGGATTTAGAAAGAGAAAGCTAGTTCCCAATCCAAACCCAAACAAGTATGTTTTTTTTTGTGATAACTGCTGAATGTTTTTTCTTATGTATGAGCAGATAAATGTATAAATTTATTTTTCATAATGCATTGCAGAAAAAATAATGTCTTTCACAAGTCTTTCACTCCAAGCCCCTAACAGCCTAGTAGAGAAATCCTGTGCAAGAAAAGAAATCCTTTATGGTTTTTGTTTGCTGCAGGTACAGGTTTGCATCCTGCTTGCCTGAAGTTCTTGTAAGAAACTAATCCTCAGATTTTCATCATTTGGGTGAGATCAGTCAGATATTCATGCATTTAAACAGGTTCTAAGGGTACTTTTGTACATATTTAAGACACTTCCAAAGGTTTTCTGACACTTCATAAGCCAGTAAACCAACCAGGTCTACGAACTGCCAGCATTTTAAAACCCAAGGATCCTTTCATGTATAAGGCAGAATTATTTTTTGTCTAGTCAGTACCATATTTCTATATGATTTTTTTTTTTAAAAAAACTTCCACTTTAGATGTGAGTTAATTCCAGGCAATTTTTTGAATAGGATGTACAAAACACACAATGCATGGCCACTGAGAAATCTGTAGCTGTTTCCTGCTTGAGAGTAAATTTCTGCACATTGATCAAGCTCAGCTGGAGTGTGCTGCTCTGAACACCTCAGACTAAGCAAGGCACGATGAAATTGTCCACCCTATTTTTGGCAAGTGTTGCATTTTGTTTGCCACTTTTGTGGTCCTGTTTGTTCCCTTTTGAGTGGTGGAACCACCACCACTCAACCACTGGGTTTTCCTTCGCCTTACTTGAATCTTCTGCCTGCTATTACTTCCTTCAACCACATCAGCTTGTCCTCACCCTTTATGTCTTCTGAAACTTTGTGTACAAGGTACAAATCTTCCCATCCCCCTTCTCTGATTTGCCATTTCTGAACATTGTTTTAGATCATCTTGCTCACATCCAGCATGAAATGAGTTCTGTGGGCAGAAAGACACAGCAGCTTTGCTGAATGTGCTCAAAGTGCCTGAGATTAAAAAAGATAAAAAAGAAATGGCAATTTCTGATAGGTAATCATGTCAAGATGTTAAGCCTGGGACAGCCATGGGGCTGAAAAGTCCTTAATAAAGGCAGATTCCCTCCTATTTATCAGTACCCTGAAACACCCTTTTTTTTGGTATGCCAAATTAACCTTGCTTGTTTTAACTACAGTCTCAGTGCAATTTGGCACTGTATTCCTTACACATTATAAATAAATAAATAA
>VWYI01021626.1:0-18713 GCA_013399455.1 Anthoscopus minutus
TTCCCTCCTATTTAAATGAAACCAAGTTTAGCTTTAAATCAGCTAACCTGCACATTATAGTACAACTTTACAGATCCCCCTAAAGCCATTTTTAAACAAATCTTGATATCACAGAATAAAAATTATTAAAACTATAAAAGAGTGTTGCACAATAACCTTTGGGATGCTTTATATTACATTCTTAAAGCAGTAGGTGGAAAAATGAGATATGAATTCCATAAGAATTTCAGTAAGAAAAGAGAAAATGTTCATGCCTCATTCTATGAGAAGATATTGAAATTTAATTCATTACAGACAAAATCACAGTAAAACTGCAGCAGAATAAATTCTGTCTGTGCTTACTTTTCAATTAACTCCCTATGGACTTGCTGAAATCAGTCTCCTTAAATTCTTTCTACCTTCTGCATCAAAGTCACCATTGCATAGCCCTTCTGCTTTAGTTTGTCACATCTAATGGAACAATAAACAAGTTCTAAGTAGTAGGTTTTTTTATGTAACTGCCTCTTCCTTTGTATTTTGCCTTATTATGATTTCGCTGAAACCATTGGTGATCTTGAAAGTGTTCAGCTTTTTTTCAGTTGAGTTCTTTACCCAGATCTACTTTTCCTTACTTGCAAAACTGAATTTTAGAAATCATTTTGTGTGCATATTGCAGCGCACTGGCTTTGCAGGCATCGGATATTGCTATCCAGCTTAGGGATTACTCACAAAGATCATTGCTTTGAGTTCATCACATTGAAATCAAATGTTTCATTGGGATACTACAAATAAAAGCTTCAAGATATGCACAAAGGAAATTAAATTTCTGTGTCTAAAGGACTTAGATTCTCTTATTACTGATCAGAAATGAAGGTATTGTGCAATGATAGTTCTACTATTAATCAAACTTTAGTAGGACATATGGCACATGCTTCCATTTTATCTATCCTGTAGTTGCCTAGGAAGGTAACTTTCAGGGGCTTTGAAGCTATAGTTTCAAATTCCTTTTAGAAGGAGACAACTGCAGTCCACAACTTCTGTGAAAGAAGCGGTCTCACTACATGATTAGTGTAGCAGTATTCTGCAAATTAATTTGCTATTGCTTCTCTGCAGCAGATGGGATATCAGGCACTATGGAATGCTCCAGGCTGGCTTTCAGCTGCTACTCTAAAATAGTGTACATAAATTCTGTATTATACCTGTCATCCCTGTATGAATGTCTCAGATATCCTAAAGCTTTTCAGATAGACACAAATGAAAGCTGAGGTATTTGGTTTAGCAAAGGAAGGGATTCAGCTGGTCATGGACACCAGTAAAACACTTGCAGGCAAGGAGCTTTAACATGTCTTGTGCACTTGAAACAATGCGGGTCATTTTTCTTGGCATTAGAGTCTTAAATTTTCTATAAATATTCTTTTTGACACTTTATGTTTATTATGTGTCTGCCTTGACTTTCAGCTACATGCCCTTGGTGAGAGAATCATATCTGGAAAAGAAAACTATAGATTTGAAAACACTGACCCCAAAACTGGCTGTTCCTTCATGTTTCAGAATACATTCTTCTAGCTTTCAGATGCAGATAACACTCTTTTTCTTCCTTCCTTCATACATGTCAAAGAAAAACCACTCTCATTTTGTATTAATAAAGCTGAATTGTGACTATTTCACCATCAGATTTTTTTTACTTTAAACCACGGATCTTCTGTGACTGATATGAAATTATTAGGACATGGATAATTAGGGTGTTGTATTAATCACTGTTAGCAAATTGGAGAAATGATTAAGGCAAAAAATAGCTAATTTCACAGTTTATCTATGACATAAAATTCTCAAAAAGTCATTTGTATTGCTGGAAATATTCCCAGCTATTTTATTTTTCCTGTGGAACAAAGTAATAAGAAAGATTAATAGTGGCTCTCAGATGGCCTATAATTTATTCTTTTAATCAAAAAGTAAATACAGAATATTATATAACTCAATTCTTGAAAAAGCACTAACATTTTACAGGATGAAAAGCATATCTAAGCAGAATTCTTCCTCTCTGCTACTACTCTTGCATCTGAAAAACAAGCCCTTAATGTTTAATAGACCCAATGCAGGAGATGAAGACTGTGTCTGACTTTTCTATTGTTTTTCTCTGTGCAGTAGAACGAAAGTCTAAATAACCTGTGTCTGCTAAACAGTGCTGGACTCCCATGGTGGAACTTGCAGAATCCTGTGGGTCTTCCTGTGTTTTTACCACATATTTTATACATGTTTTATGAAGCCAGCTGTTGAATACAATCTTATCTCTACTTAACATAAGGAGTTCTTCTGCCCCCTGCCACTGCTGCCCAGAAAAGCCATTTATTTTTGTGAACATTCACTGCAATTTTCTTGTTTATTATAGCATCCTTCAAGAAGAGAAGCATTACAACTCAATTTAGTAGAAGACATCCAATAGAAGTCATATAAAGCTCCTGAAGTTATGAACATCTCCTGCATCAAAAAGCAGTTCTATTTTCAGAGGGGTTGCAGTCTGAAGGGCAGATCATGTCCAGACCCTGGGGAAAAATACAGATCTCAAATCAGCTGCCCATGCATAGGAGAGCATTCAGTATTTGGGGCACAATTCATGGTTGCTGCTTCCCACTAACAGCAAAAGGGATGAATGAGATACAAGAAGAAAATGAGACCGGTGTTTTTGTTGTAATGCCTCCTTCTCTGACCACCTTCTCAAACATTTGTTTTTAAAATCATGCTCATGCTTAAATAAGAAAATACAAGTTTCAGGAGTATAAAAAGGAAAACCTGCACATGGAGGAAACATCATCATGAGATACCAAAATAGAGCATTGTAGTTTCAAGGGAACAACTCCATCCTCCAAATTTAAATTAATGTACAGAGATGGTATAACAGATTAGTCAAAATTATCTTAAACTCATTCAAATCCCTATTGAATACCCATTTTTACATTATAATCTTGCTACAGGACTAAGGGTACAACACTTGTGGATTTCAGTTCTAACTCATTCACAAAAGCTGACAGAATTAGTTCCCTGAGTTAACTTATATTTTATCTTCATTGTCTGTTAAAAGGTAGAATAGGAAGAAAGCAAAAATGAGTCGAGATGGAAGTCTAGATGAGTCTAAAGAAAAAAATTAGCTACAGAACAAATGCCTTTATTTGTAGTGAAATATATAACCGGCCTTGGTTAATTTTCTCACAGTCGAATACAAAGCTATGTTGCAAATTGTGTGAAGATGTATTTATAGTTTTGTTTTGATGTTTATTGTTAGAACAAAAAAAATACACACAATTATTGGGTTTTATGTAGCACACAGTAAACAGTGCAATTTGTAAAACTGTGCATTAACAGCCATCATTTCATCTTAATGTATCACTTCTTCCTTAACATTTAAAACCAAAGTTTTATTTTGTTAATAAATACAAGAATACAAGTTATATACCAACAACACTTCAGGTACACAGCAAGAGAAGGAGACTGTCATTATTGGCACATTTTCTCCTTGCCTATTTACAGGTCCTTTCAGTACCTTGTAGAGGCAGCTATCTAAAAGTGGTCTTCATGAATGGACCTACAAAGCATGGACTTCATCTCATGTAACTTATCACCTATATGTTAAATCCCCCAAAGCTAGCAGGAAAAGATAAACAGGAAGAAGTACCCCAGTTAGCTGACCACCTAGGGATGGGGTGGCTCACACTATTTGACTTTCAGGCAGCACTGGGTGAGATAAACCCAAGGTACATAAAATACAGATGGAAATTCTGTTCAGCTTCTACTAACTTTGAGATCATGTGTTTCATTAAAGAGCTTCTAACTCAACACAAACACAAATCATAGTAGTAAACTAAATGCCAGCATTTTTATCAAATTTATATCACCTAAGAAGTTTGGGGGAATGATGGTACAGCAAAAGCATTTATGAGTTCAAAATTCCCCTGCATCCAACAACCACAGCAGAAACCCAAACAAAAAACCCAAAAAACCCACAACAGAATCAAGGGCAATAAAATGAGCAAAACCAAAATGAAGGAGTCAGAGCTGGAGTGAACATATAAAAACTGCGGCATGGTCAACTATTACTGTAGCAATGGTTACAGTAACAGCAGGAGAAACCCTGTCCCTGATGCTATTCTGGAGTATTTAACAAATATTATCCACTCTTATGTGGACAGTATCCAGATAAAAGATGATCCATCACAGATTGTATATACTTTTCCCTGACTCCTTGTAGTTTTGGAAAAGAGGTTGCAGGGCTGCTGTTTTCTGATTTCAAAAATTCTTATGGCACAGAAAACTTTACAAATGCTTGTCTTCTGAAGGCTGACAAGGATACAAAACTTTAAAAACTGATTTCATTCCTCTTTTAACTTCTTAAAAATTCCATCCATTTTCTCTTCCTCACACCTCCTCTCTGCTCCCCCACCCAAAAAGAAAAAAAAAGTCTACTATTTTTTATGCAAGCATTTGGAGGTGATTTATGTCACAGCAGCTGCTCTCAAGTTCAATCTGACAGATAGACTACAATATGACATAAATCCTAAATGGCGAACATATAACTGCTGCATTTAGCTTGTATTGAACTGTTGATTTCACATGGATGCTATAAAAAAAGATCACCCCTTCTGGTAGATATGAATTTTTATATTATTTTTTTTCCACCTTCAGTCCAGATTTGAGAAGATGTTGAAATCTTCATTATTGTTCACTTGTTTTTTCCTTTCCTGTGGTTTTGTTTCTTATTTTCAGGGACATTTCTTTCTATCATTGTAACAATGTCAGTTTGTTCTCAAAGTTAACAGTCCAACAGACATCCCTTCCCACCATCTCCTCTGATATGAAATCAAATGGTCCAGAACAGTTCAGTCATTGTGGTAAAGGAATAATCAAATTTCTACTGTACAAGGTATTCAGGAAATGACAAGACATCAATGGGTGCTTAAACATGTACTTTATACTCCAGAAAAAAAACCTGAGATATCTGATGGCACAAGGAAAATTTTAATAAAACAAGTAATGAAAGTACACAGTCAACAGAAAAAACAAACCAATTCTTTGTGATATTTAAATGCAAGTCATGAATTTTTCCATACTGAGAATTCAAAGGTACCAAGAAACAAGTGTAGAAAATCAGGTCAATCACCCAACTGGTCTTTTCCTTCAGGTTTGTACTGAAGGGAAACCTTCATTGTAAAACCAGGTCCAGGTCTTTTTAATCTTTATTTTATAGCTTCATAGTTGACAATGCTACCAATAAGCAAAATAAAATGCTGTTGATATTTTTTTGCTTGTTATTATCTAGCTTTCAAATCCATCCTCCTGTTACAAAGTTTTTCTGTAAGGATATCTGAAAGTTACTAGGGAGGCTCTAAATTTTAGCATGCTGGATAAAACATAATGAAATGGCTAAAATCAATAAACAGGATGAGATGGTCATTACTATTCCTAACTTATTTCTTCAAATTGACAGTTGTTAAGCCTTTTTGAACTAAATTGAGACACAGGTTGGATGACATACCTTGACTAGAGCTTACCACATGACAGGGATTTTCTTTTTAGGCTCCTGTAAATTTTTCTGTGATTTGTAAGCAAAACTTTAATGCAGCTGTAGTATTGCATCAAAAAAGATACTCTCTAAAGACAGCAAAAGGAAAAATTTCAGTGACTAGTCATGCTTTCAAAATATGACTTAAATATTTTCAGCTAAATACTGGGGGAAAATATTTTTCATAAATCAAAATATTAGTGGGCATTGGTAGATTCTTTCTGCTTTCTGATTGGTTTCTGCTATCTGGGCTTTAAAAAAGAGTGCCTACTAAACCTATAGTACTAATAATTTTTTTCTGAAAATGTAAAATTTTTACCTTCTCATCATTTCTGCATTATTAACGGCCTCTAAAGAATTTGTTATCTTATAGGAAAAGGCCTAAATTACCCCAAAAATAGAGTATCATTTTCTTAGGTGAAAATGTCTGCTTGCAGGAAGGAGGATGAAAAAGCCTGTAGGGTACATGTGTCTGTGCATTCCCAGAGGAGGCACAGGTGGAAGGATGTGTGAGGGATGCTGAGAGGGGCTGGCTCATGCAAGTCCATTTGGCCCAGGGCTCTGCTGCTCTCCCTCTAGCCTGCAGGTAGGAATAGTAAGGCTCTGTGGGAGCTCTGTATCCTGCAGTTTAAGCAGTGGGTTGGAAGGCTCAAGTGAAGCACCTGGAGGCCTCCAGGCTTCTTTTGCATACAGCTTGATTACTGACTTCATGCCAATGAAATGAATTTCACCTGCGGATTGTAGAGCATCTTATCTAAATGGATGTTTTAGACTGTTAATCTATCTCTTTAATCCTTCAGTAACATTGTTACTTACAGAATCCCTGGAAAGCATATCTTTCACACTGCCATAAAGTGAATTATTTGTTCTTTTTTTGACTCCCGTTTGAAAGCAGTGGTGAAAGTGAATGACAATAAGACATGGGAAGATATTTTAAATTTCCCTTTAGCTGAATTCACTTAGGGCAGAGAAATATGCAACATTTAATCATCATCCATGATTTGCAAAACACTGTGAGGATGCTCAAAGTGAGTTAAGGAATTTTGTTTGTGGCATTGAGGCCAGAGAAAAATGCTCCGCATGAGTACAGAAACACTGAGACTGTCATGTCACTGAATCAAGAGCCTCTTAACAACCTGCATGGTCAGGCAAAGGCTGCACTTAGAATCTGGTAGAGATCCACAAGCTCTTGGTGTGCCCAAATTCTTTGTGCACCAGTGTCAAGGCCAACAGGTGAGCTTCCTGTCTGAGAGCTGGCTTTCTCACAGAGCTAGTGGTTTTAATGTAAATTCCCTAAAGATAAAAACAAGGAAAGATGAGCTAATATAAATGCAACAAGGCAGTCAGGTTCAGGTAAGAGTCATTGCCTGGATAATTTATTGTTTTCAGCTTTTCTCAGCATTACTGACATACCAGACCTCAGAAACTGTATTAAGCCATAAGCTGTCATGGGTGCAAAGTAATTTGCGTAGAGCATGAAAGAAAAATTGCAAAGTGTTTCAATATTGCTAAGTTTTATTTTAACTTTGTCTTCACACTAGTTTACAGGAACTAATCCCTATCCTCATTTGTAATAGACGAAGATTAATTGGTCCTCTTTATCAGAACATTTGGTGATTAGGAATGTTCTTCTCTGACATGTATCTTCCATCACGGAGTGTAGCCACTCAATAAAAAGATGTGCTCCAAACCAGAGCATCCATTTTTCAATATAGCAATGTACAGCAACAGGTTACTGCTTTTGTAAAGCTATTACTTTTACTGTCAACATGTCTGCTGCTAGAAGCTGTCTCATTAGACAGGACAAATTGGAACAGCATAAGGAAATTTGACCAGTCAAGAAATTAAGTTTTATTATATACCTGTATATTTCTAAACACACACAGGTAAACGTGTGCACAAACATGCACAAGACAGTGTGGCTGAAAGAATAATCATAACATCAGTGGTAGAGTACACAGGTGAATATCACATCTGTGAAACAGAAAAAATTGTTATCTGAATACAAACAATTTGATAATATAACAACACTCCTATCAGAGACATTGAAGTAAACCATGAAGCAAAAATATTCAGGATTAGAGTGAGTTCACCTTGGCTGGGTGCCAGGTGCCCACCAAGATGCTCCAGCACTTACACTTATTACTTGGACAGAAGTGGGGAGAAACAAGATTGAAAAATCATAGGTTGAGATAACACAGTTTACTAGAGGAAAAAATGAATTATGTGCATGCAAAAGAAAATAAAAAGAAATGAAATTATTTTCTAGTTTCCATCAGGAAGTGATGTCCAGCCAATTCCCAGGAAGAAGGTCTGCAGCATGTACAGTAGTCATTCTGTAATGAGTTCCTTCCTCCTCCTTTTCTTAGAGCTTAAACTAGGTACTTGAACCAGATTCATACCAAACACACAGATGTATATATTTCATTAACTACTATTCCCTAGTAGTACTAGTAGAACTAGTAGTACTAGGGGGATATTTTGGAGGAGAGGTATATTTTTCCCATTCCATAGACTTTCTCCATCCCTCCAGATGATCAAAACCAGCCATGTTTTGGGCTCCTTTCCATCAAGATGGATGATCAGGACAGGAGAAGCAGCACAGCACTAGCATGGCATTGATCATCATCATCATATTCTCCTTGCTCCCCACAAAATTAGCTCTGCCTTGGTTCACGTCATTCCCGCTACTTTACTTTCTGCAACATACAACAGATTCTTTTCCCCCAGAGTTAAATCTCCTTGAGATGTACACCAGGTCTCCTCACTCATTTGCATTACCCACCTGGTAAGCCCGGCTTCTGAGCAAAGACAATCCCATGTCTGCATTTGCCTTTTCCTGTGGGAGGAGAAATCCACATTGTCTTTCCCAGCCACTTCCCTATGTGTAGTACAGGGACCTTATCTCCCCCATGGCATGGAGGGGGCCAGTTTTGGGTGTAGCAGGATGGTTTGCAGTTCCTCTGGTGTTAAGCAACCAAGTGGTTTGTGATAAATTTGCATCCCATTGCTTCCATACTCCATTGCCTAATTCTCTCAACATAGTTTTTAGCAGTCCATTATATCTCTCAGCCTTTCCAGAGGCTTGTTGGTGATAGTGGTGTGACATATTCACTCAATGCCATTTCTTTGTCCAAAAGGCTTTTTTTGGGGATATTTTGGAGGGGCAAATGTAGAAAAATAGAAGAAGATTTCCTAAGAAAATTAAAAATTAAAGTGATATTAAATAACATTGTAGTTGTGTAATTTCAATATAAAGTCCCAAAGAAGGCTCTGGGATGTAAAAATAAACTAAAAAATGTGAGGAGTAATTGATTTCCCTATGAAAGCTTGTTTAATCATGTAATTTCCTTAGCGACAGAGGCATTAGATTTGTAATTCCTGAGGGTACACAGATGAAGGAGTGAAGTGAGCCAGCACTGAAGTTCTGGCTTGGATTGTCACTCATAATTAAGTTTACAAGTGCCTAGTTTGATTGCATATGGAGCAATGGTTCAATCTGCTTTAAGTATTTATTCAACAAAAATGATTTCTCTGTACAAGGAGCTGAGACCTATCAAGTTAGGCTTGTGTCTTCAATCACTTTTCTGACCTCTGATTTCAATGTGTATAAACATAGGCAGCTTACATAAGTATAAAGTTGCAAGATAAATTAGTAGGCCTCCACTGTATTCTGAATTTTCCCATTCAGAGCAATATTTGTATTATATTATATACAAAATATATATATTTTGTATATGAAAGCATGTTCTTGCACATACACATTAATCTGTACAAACATGTACTGGCCCCTCACTCATTAATTTCTCTTATGTTCCTCTTAGTATTCACATCTAACTTGTTTCTCTTGCAAGAAATATGGGAAAGTCTGCAAATTCTACTAGTTTCATAATCACATTTAAATAGCTCTTAAAAGCAGCAACTACAATAAAACATTCAATTCCCCTCAATGGATAAGAGATATCCAGGTGACATTTTTTGAACAGAATTTCTATCCAGTATTATAGGAACCAGAAACCTGGGCCAATACTAAAATGGCAGCAACTTCATGTCAAGGAAGGGCAATCACCGGCAAAGCAAAAACAAAATAATGATAACATCATTATTCAAGAGAGATACTTAATACTGTTAATATTAGGAGATTATCTTAGATATCTTTTGGATTTCACTTTTTGTGAAGAACTTGACCAGGATCTCAGTTAAACCCAAGTATGAGAGTCTTCATACTTGGGGATCATTGTTTGCAATTTTACAGTAGCATTTCTCTCTGATACAGGGGGATTGTGTAATATTTGATTTGAGTTCAGACTGTCATTTTTCTTTTGGACTCTTATGTTCCAATTTCAGTTCCACACTAGCAGAAACTGTGGGAATTTCTCAAGAGACAGAGCTCTGGATACTGTAAGGCTTTACAAACACTGGATTGTCCAATCATAAAGAGGGCAAATCTATATTGGGAAGGTGCTTAGGAAGCTAGTGGATACTAAAGCTTTGTCTACTCCATTACTGCAACCTGTGTTTGCTCGGCAGGAATTCACATATCTCCTCCATGTGCTGTTCTTATATTTTGCTGTTATACCTTTATTTCATTATTTAAAGTGAGCCTGCACTTCTCATTCTTTTTCTAGTTCAGTATCTACAAATTCTGTATTGCAAACCAGTGTTCTTCAATCTCATCTGTGTCTCTTAGAGCAGTTTTCAGAGCAGCTGGGCACCACTGTATGATGAATTAACTTCCATGGAAATAAATATAGTAGCTTGGTGTTTAAAGGTGAGATTTATTCAATAGAAGAATATAAATACTTGGCAGGTGGTACTTTGACAGAGGTTAGCTTTTTGTAGTGCAAAAAGATCTATGCAGTTTTTGCATCCAGCAGCGGTTATGACAGGAAGCTGTGCAGGAAACTGTGATTACAGGAAGCAGCAGGAGAGGGATTGCCCCACAAAGCAGGACTGGGGTCCCTCTGGGGAGCCCCAGTGGGCTCAGCAGGGCCTGGGCTGAGCAGAGCTCTGGGGTCTGGTCTGAGACTGCCCTATGATGCCTGGAAGAGCTGGAAGAACCAGATGGAGTTAGGAGGAAAAAAAGGATATTTATTGAGGCCTTCAAAGGCCACACCCAGACAGCACCAGTGCTTCAAATCAGGCTCTGTCTGGATGGCTCCAAAATGGAGGCAAAGAGAGGGAGGCAAGTCCTGAGATCTCACATTTTACATGTTTGGGTCCATTTGCATACAGGAGTCCCACTTGCCCACCCTCTTCCTTCCATGTTGTTTTACTTTGAGCCTGAAGTTTAGAAAAAACGTCTTTGAGTCCGAATTGGAGTTGGAATGTTGTGTCTTCATCACCTTGTGAAAGGATCTCAGTAACCCTGAACAAAAACCACGCACCAATGCAGAACAGGAAACCCAAAAGCCCAAGGCATCACCTGGGCTCCTTGACTTGCAAGTGAGGCTGCCCTGACAGGCTCTTTGGGATCATACAGTCCTCCAGGTCCTGACATGGACTAACACATTGTTACCAAAATAAAGAAAATTTCTCAAAAAATGAATACATTTATTAAACACTAGATTTAACCACTGTCTCATTCCAGCAGTGAAAGCATTAAGGTATATAAGAAAATAATACCCTGAAGAAATAAATTCAAGTTCAAATACTTATTTTTGTATATTCTAATAGGTTTGATAAGCAAAAACTGAACAGAAACTTCAAATTATATTGGTTTCTAGAACTGTTTACAAGTGGGTAGTTTTATTTACTAAATACATCACCAGTTTTCATCGCAGTAATTCTTGAAAATTTCTTTGACCTTCTTGTCTAACAACTTTTATAAAAAGCAAGATCATTGCAGTTTTCTTCCTACAAAATAGTGTGTTTGATCAGCCTGCAAAATATTGACTGTAATATTTCAAAATGGATCAAGCTTTCCAAAATGATTTTTTCCAGGCTGAAAATGCAAATCCTGATGACACGCTATTAGAAGGAAACTTTATGCCTCACATTTATAGCTAGCTACAGTAGGGTGTAACCATTTTAAGGATTAAGATCCCATACAAACACACTAAATTAAAATGTAGAGTGGATTTGTGGCTGTGCTTATGATGGCAATTATTTCTTCCACTTATTTGCTAAAATCCAGACAACAAATACTCCAGTCCACTTAATCTAATGCTCAATTAGCAAGGCAATACAAGCTTTGCCAGCGTCTCTGTAGGCAGGCATGAAGAAAAGGCAAGAAGGACATTCTGAGCTTCATACTTAGGCCTTGTCATTGAATTAGTGTTGTACAGGTTTTGGACACTTTGCTGAAGTAGGGCAAGTTCAGTCATGGACCATGAAATATGTGACTACAGTTATGAGTAGTCTCTTCAAGGGGAAGAAGTAATTTCCATATGAAATGACTGTTGTAAATTTAATGTTTCCAAATAGTTGAATGACAAGATAAACTAATTTTATATTAGACTTAATATTTAAAATGAGACTTGCAGATGTTTGCTCTGCTGGTTTTTTTTAGTCTTTATAGTAGATATTGACCAGAGATGAGAAGGTATTTATGTTGCTGCCACAGATAACCAAAATGTATCTTTACATTGTATAAAGATGCAAAATCATCATGAGAAAAATCTAAATTTCCCAGGGGCAATTTTTTTAATCATAAATTTGATCCATGACTGTTCCTATTTCTTTGACATTGTTTGCACTGCATTATAGATTCTCTTTCTCCCTGCAGGCATCAACATTTGATTAATTTTGAATTTTTACACAAACGGGTATTTATATTTGTCACTGTTCTTATCATGCATAAATATGGAACTTTTTTCCTTTTATGGTATTGAAATATGATTGAGGGCTGGCAAAGATATTTTTGCAATTTTCCAGTCAGTACTTTGTTGTGCTTTTACATATAGATTCTTCTTCCCCTGTGTTAGAGTGGCATATATTAAATACCCTTTCAGCAATGTTTTTTCACACAGGCTTTTGAAACCCATTTTTTTATCTTCTGTTGATGAGTCAAGGAATTCTTCTCACTTTCAATCCAAGTTGAAACATCTTGGTTCTTCTTGAATGTATGCAAGTTTTCATTCTTATGTCTGCCTATTGCTTCTCCTCCAGTTCTGAGATCAGAAGGACAAAGACAAAAATGATGCAAAAAACTTCCGGTCAAGAGTGTTACCTGCATAATTCATGAGAAAACTCTTGCTGCAATAAAAATGAAGTGGTCAGACCTTTGATTTTCAGAAGAACCCCACTGCTCTCAGGAATATTCTTACCAAGAATCTGAACAGCAGATTGGAAGAGTTTATTATCATTAATCACTATATTCAAATAGATTGTCTAAATTCAAATAAATATCTGAAGTTTCATCAGCTAATCTGAACTAAATAAGGTTTAAAATCTAGTGGGATTTGTCTATTATTTATGATTACCTTTTTTTAATCACATAAAAAGGGCATGATGGAGCTGTTTTGCCAAAAAAATTTTGCTTCCTAAGGTTGCTGTGACCCTGTGCATATCTGGGTGATAAAAATATTGTGTTTAGTAGAGCTTTATTATGGTTTTTGAATGCTATTTTCCAGTTGGGAGAACTAATTCCTGAAATTAAAGCAACTTTTCTTATATAAATTCTTGGTGTATATATTGTTAAATAGAATTTTTTTATGAAAAGAGCAATCAAGTTATGATGTAAAAATTCTCATTCAGTTATGATACAGAGTATCACTGGTAATTATTTTTCATACAGTACAAAGGAGACAAGTTTTTTCCCTGTTTCCAGATGGCAAAGATAGAAGGTAATTGAAATTATGCACAAGCTACAGCGCACATAAAAAAATTAGTAAACAAGCCATATTTTATGAGAGCATCATTAGAGTGATTTAAAGGTAAAGCAGCCTTTGAGAAACTAATGATTGGTAATTGTCAAGTATTTATATTGACTAACTACCTTCAGAACATGTTGTAAAGACTTAGGAATATATTATACTATCTATAATCTCCAGAAAGATTAAATATTTTGACACATAAGAAATAAAAAAGACAAAACTTAATTATTTACAGCTTTGTGTTATAGGGTACATAAATAGATGTGCAGGTTCATATTCTGTTGGATTTTGGGAGATGTTAGGAGCTTTAGTCTGATGCATTCTGACCAGGAAATGTGATGTCTGAATATCATAGTGTTTAGACCTCTAGACAATGTGGTGTATACATTTATGCAAGAAATCTGCTGTTGGTTTCTGAGTTACTTTTCTGCAAGATCTGTCTTCTGTTACTTAATGTAAAATTGCATTCCCTTCCCTCTGTCCAACTCCATAATACTTCAGTAACATGGATTCTGGTTTAAAATCTTGAAAAAAAAAATACTACTCAGCAGCAAAGAACTCATAAGGTGTAATTAGACTAGGTCCATCAGCTTTTGTAGCCCTGAGGATCCAGCTCACTCTGTTTCAGGCTGTAAATAACTTTGGACCCATATGTTTACATGGTTGACAAGTGGTTTGCATAGAAGTAAAAGTACTCTGCCTGCAGCTACCATTTCACCTCAAACATGGATATGAAGAGTCACAGGTACTCTTAACAAAAATGTTTGCCCCAGGTCTTCCATCTTCATGCTATTGCTCTGGATGTTAAATAGAGTAAAGCACAGCAACAATTCAAGGTATCTTTTACAGTGACCACTGTTTTGCCAGCTATTATAATGTCTCTGAGTTAAAGAAGTTCCCACCTGCCCAGAGCACAGGGCAGCTGTGAAGGATGCAGTATTACTCAAGACTCATAAGACAAGAGAACAATGCTGTGAAAATATCATCCCAGCCTTGTAAAAATGTTCTAATTATTCTTATCTATAGAAACCACCAGAAAAAAAAGTTTACTTTCTTACTTGACAAGCATAGGTCTTCTCAGAGGCAACTCTGGAACATTTGGAGAGATTTGGAAAACCTTTAGGAATGAAGGAGGCTGTTCCATGAGAGAAAGAATTTCATTGAGATGCAAGAGAACCACAGGAGAGGAGAGAATTACCCACAATTTCTCAGATGTTAGAGGAAAAAGAGCAGGAAGAAGAAAAGAGGCATAATTGCAGAGTGAGGCTTTCCTGTAAAAGTACACAAGCAGATGCACCAGTAGCTCAGGTGGAAAGCACATTCAATCAACACAACTTCTTGCCTTCTATTTCTTTCTCCTTCCTCCCTTGAGGCATCTGCCTCCAGGATGACTAATCTCAAATTATAGACTGCAGGGAGTGTGACTGACTAAAAACACTGCTCAGGCACTCGTACCTCCTTCATAACTGGCTTTGAAAATGACAAGGCTGAACTTTTTGATCCTGATAACCAAACATGGTGCCAAAATATTTGTTTCTCTAGGGTCGCTCGATATCCACCTAAAGACTGGCTAGGAATCAAAGAAATTAATCAAAGAAATGAGTCAGGAAAGCAAGACTGTAAACTGTTCTCTGAAGCCAAGTAGCCATGACATGACATATGTACATTGTGCCTGAGTCTCCCTTGTACTCCATTCATTTTTCCTGTGGTGATAGATCATGAATACTTTTTAATTACTTTTTTTTCAGTTCAAAGGTCATGAACTGATGTGAGAATGCCAACATATGTCATACTCACCAGTGTGAAATGTGTGATGCTTGCTGTAAATTCTCATTGAGCTGAACAGATACAGCAGACCATGTGTCAGGGAATTCATATACTCTTGTAATATAGTCACCTTAACTCTGGCAACCAGGCAACTATTTAGACTAAAAAAAAGATGGCTAACAAGGCCTAAAAATTTACAGTACACTTAAATGAGCTCACATCTCCTGCCACAAACTTCTCAAAGGGGTGGGCTCACAAGTCACAACATACTTCCAGAAGCTCCACACTTCCACCACAAACTTCAGTGCAGAATACAGGGTAGAATATGATAACAATGCTTTGCCCAGTCAGAGAAAGGGAGGAGACAAATCAAGGCTGAAAAGAGAAAAAGAGGACAAAGAATGACATCAGATCTTAGGTCCTGTGTTGGTCCTGCCATGTGGGTAGTCTGGAGGTGGGCCAGTAAAACAAAGAAAATGAAAGAGAAATAAAAGAGGGGGTTACACTGATCCACTTCCTTTTATAACTAATCTGGTGCATGTCTCTTAGGTGAAATAGATTTTGTGTGATGGTGGTGGACAGTACTGCTCCACCTCTGCAGAACTTTCCCTTCTAATTGCAATTTTCCTGTTGCACCAGTCAGAATCTTTAGGACAAAATATTCTTATACCTGAGCCTCTACAACACAGAAAAGGCATGTAATAGGAATCTACAAAACTATGAGTGAAATAGCACAGACGGGGATTTTTTTGGTCCTCCTCTCTGACAGTACAGAAATAGGGACCATTAAATTATGAGAGAAGTAGTCAGGTTCAGAACTAACAGAAACAAAGGTTTAAACCTTTGTAATTCCTTGATGACATTAGTTTCTGGGGTGCCAAATGGTCACATTGGCTTATAAGGATACTGGGCATTGATCTGTGAAAGGATTACCAAATAGGCACATTCAGCACAGAAAATTCTGTGTACTGAACAGAGCTGAACACTGGAAGTGTGTTTTGCTGTGGATAGAAAATTACATGTATGTGTCTTCTTTTTATAATTCCTTTATGCTCCTGATTACATATGTCTCCTTGTTATTTTCCCCCTAAAAACAGGCATCAGCCCATTCCTGGGAGTGGTAGAAAAAGCAGGAATATTCAAATGATTATGGCAGATGATGAATATAAAAAAAAAAAATGGAGCTGGAATGGGAGATGAGAAAGAAGGATTAAATGGTCATAGATATAGAAAGACTGAAGGACATCAAGCAGAAGATCACGACAGCTCACCTTCTTCCCTGAAGTTTCAAGGAATTAGAGGCTGCTCTGTGGAATTGCTTCACCTGGACTTATCACAAAATGAAGGAAAGAAAGGATTCTATCAGCTTCTAGTATCTCCACATTTCCCAGCTCCCTCCTTTTGTTGGAATAGATGAGCTTTAACCAGGAAATGGTTAAAGAGAAGCTCCTGTAGCTTGACAAGTCCTCAGAAATAGAAGGTATAAACAAAAAGGTCAGAGGAGAAGTGGAAATATCACTATAATTTTACAAATATTTTGATACCTGTTCTATCCTGCAACCCACTAACAGACTTCATAAACCATGAAAGCAAGGAAGGCAGGTAAGCAAACTTTTCTGAATAAAAGTAGAAGTTTTATCATCAATATCTACATTGTTTGTGGTGATAAATCAGTCTTTCTGCAAAAAAAATGAAAATAAATTAGTTCTCCTATAAAAATATCTTTGTCATTTATTCTCTTAGTGTGCATTAGGGTTTTTTTCTTGCAAGACAGCTTCCAGTTCAAGTCTTGCACTGAAAAATAATAGAAATGTAGGTCCCTGTAGTTTTGCCAATGAATAACTCCACTCATGTGCCAAAGCACGATGAGATTTTTGAATTTTAGAGTTTTGCAGTTTTCAGCAACAGAGAATTTTTAGTTAGTTTATTCATTTTTCACTGTACCAACAACAGATGATCTGCCTCTGCCAAACCGGACAGCAAGTGCCAGTGTGGCAATGGTCACATTCCAGTGAATGGACAATGAATTCTTCCAGCAGTGATCTGGCTCTACAGGTTAGAGGACCCTTGCACAGTGAAGTAGTTTGCAATTCCTCTTGTCATCTTGAAGTCAGTAGCTGTGGATCAGCTTCACACACTAAAACATGAAGGAAAGAGATCCTAAAGAAAGTCCCTTCTGAATCAGCACCTTTGCTTGTGTTGTTTCCTTGCTGTTCCTCTCTTTTCATTCTCTTGGTGCAGCTGCAGCTGGGAAAGAAAATGTAAATGTAACTGCTGCTGCTGCAAAAATTGCAGCCAAAAACTATTGATTAGTGCAGCAATTGCAAAGTTGCAGCTGCCCAGATAAATATATCTATCTATGCTCAAACCTAAGCTCTACAGCAACGACAGATGGTTTTCCTCTCATTAGGGCTGCCATATTTCAGACTATGATTTTTCAGAAGGAAATAGTTAGCTGTGACTGAGCAGCTATATGCCAAGAGTTCCTGGACAAATAATAGAAGTGCTCAAAATCCTGAACGATAAAACTTCCATCTGGAAAAGACAAAGTGTCATGGAAAACCTAGACACATGGCAGCCATAGCTCAGATGGTGGCTTAAGACTATTAGAAAGATTCACTCTGGATACTTAGTAACAGATGTATCCTGTGCTGAAAGAAAGGAATGATGAAGGTTTTAGAATTTGTCCCCAGATGCAAAACACAATGGCTTCTAGTTAGCTTTCAGTAAGTACAATATCATTTATTTAACTGAGCACAAAGCCTGGAAACAGCATAAAAGAGTTTGAGATATTATTCACAGTATTTAATGCTTAACATGGATGAAGTATCACTGTGGGGAGTAATTACTTATTAGGTAGGATTTATCCCATGTGATGTTACCCATCTAAAAATTACCTATCTAGTCACAACTCATCCCTTTTTACTCAGTATTCAAGGCAAAAAAAAATCCCTTAAAATAGAGATCCACTTTATACTAAAACAAGTGTCTGAAACACGAGAGAGAAATTTCTCCACTCTTTTTACGAGTGGAATGAATATACTTGGAAGTTCATACAATGGGATAATTCTAATTGTTCTTACTTAAAAGTAAGAATTTTTTTTCTGATCTTGACTGCTAGTGTTCAGCTCAATGATCAAAGTATATAGACGTGCACCAAACTTGGCTTTCGATATCAGTTAGCTTTCTGGTAGCAAAGACAAGAATTACCACACTCATATCATATGTTAACACTGATTGCCCATTCAATAATATCTAGATCTCAGGAGCAGAATAGTAAAAGGAAAACATTTTTGAATAGGGTGTATCAATTAACTGTGTATGGACAAATCCATTCCCTATTACTGAGGTGAAGTTGCAGCTCGTCATAAGACTCTTAGTAAAATAAGAGATGACTGCACTTACATCATCATTTTGACTAAGAAAAGGTTTAAGCTCTCACACATATGGCAATGGGAAGGAGTCTATTTTTTTTTCAAATTATCTATTTTTCTTTTATGTGCCTAAATGTAAGGCTACTTTTCAGTGATTACGATAGCATCAGATTAGATTTCTCCTTGTAGCAGTGTGTTTATCTTACCCATGATCCTTCCCTT
>VWYI01021627.1:0-61419 GCA_013399455.1 Anthoscopus minutus
AGAGTGCTAGGCACTGGTTCAATATGGTTAAAGAGGGAAGTCTAAAGCATCTGACCTATCAGATCAGTCCAGCAATGCCTAAGCACATCTTAGCTTACATGACTATCAGCTCATTGGCTTTTTTGATGTTTTGCAGGTCACTACATTGTTTGCATACTGTTTCCTGCAAGCCAAAGATATCGAGAAAAATCAAATTCTCTTATTCCAGAAGACGACACATGTGCTATTCTGACTAGAAAGGAGTCATCCCAAAATGGGAGCTCTGAGAAGCAAAAAAATATAATTCTGTCCTGCACACCACAGTAATTCACATTAACTAGTCAAGCAAATTCTTCATCACGCACATTGAGAAGACAAAGAAATACTCCTTTTGTGGCTTAATACCTGAGGTACTGGTGCTTAGCTCACTATTTGTGCTTTCTAATGATGGACTGGAAGTTCCCTCTTTCCCATCTAAAATGGAAACAAATCAAAATCAGCACATGAAATGCACTTTTACTAGACAAGGTAATTAAAACTTGCTGCAAATAACAGATTAGGCAACCTCAAGGGATCTGCAAGAGTATCTTGTAAATGAGCCACCACTGACATCTATGATAAATGCAAAAACTGCTGATTTTAAGCTAGAGACTATGTTAGGGTGGCCCATCAGTGACTCACATTAGATACTTCCAAGCTTCTTACTTTGGAAAATGCCACTCCAAAACCAGACATACCTTTCAAAAGCTAAATAGAAAAAACATGAGGAACATAAGTTTCTCCTAAGGCTGCCAATTTATGCCACAGATTCCTGTTAATTCATATCCTAGATAATACCACAACAGGAGTGAAAATATACCAAACAGTCATAGGACATAGTGGAGAAAGTGAAAAATTAGTACTGTAGTCGAAGTTCTCCCCTGCCCCAAATCAGACTACATCTGGAAGAAGTTATTTGTGCAGGTGAGCTTTAGAAAACAACCTCAATCCAAGTGGAACTGGCCTAAGACACTTCAAGCCACTTAGAAAACTAAGTTCTGTACTCCTGGACCATGAAATTACGCACATTTCAGAAGTGTCTTGTCCAAGTCACTTTTTCAACCCACCTGTCTTGTACCTCCGATATCTACTTCGTTTCTTAAAGCTGGTGCACCTGATTGAAGAGCAGGATCTCCTGGAGGTTGCAAGCTGATGTTCTGTGAAATATTTAAAAATAGCTTTATAGAGGGAGACTTGACAAACAGTTGAACACAAGTTTGGAAACTTGCAATATTTAAGGTCCAGACTGCAAAGACTTTCTTGGGACATGAAGTTTACCTGGTCTGACATACACAATAAGCTTATTACTTATGATACAAGACAAAATCTCATAGCAGCAGGGCTAGCAAGCTGTGGGCTATGGAGAAGGGTGGGAAACAGGCTCCTGAGTGTTGTTCCAGCTACTTCAACAATCATCCAGAATAACACAACTTCCTCTAATATATGTTCCTAATATGTTTCCAGACTAGGCTAAATCAACATTGTCCATGAAGAAGCTGAGACTATTGAGCTTGCACTGGATTACCATGCCCCTTCATATCACTGCAGTGTGACTTGTGACTTGTGACAAAGGCAAACAGAAGCAGAACATCCACAAAGAGGAGGGAAAAGGACCCAAACTTTCCAATTAGAATAGAGATCACTTCCACTGGAAAATGGAGCAAGAACCAGGTGGTCTCCAAGTAGGTCACTCTCCCAGAATCTGCCAAAATGTGTCCCCTCAGTAAGATGCTCAAGGAATTTAGTCTTGAGATCACTGTCTCGACAGCTATAATATATCAGAAAGCACCAAATACAAAGCCTACCTGCATTTCTGTTACTCATCACCACCTTGTATCGCCAGTGAGCTTCTGAAAGGTGTTTGGAAAACTGTAGCACACGACTTCCAAAGGCATCTCTGCTTGCAGAAAGATTCAAGCACTCAACAAGCTCCAGCTCTTCACGAAGCACATTACTGGAGTCCCACGGGAGAGAATTCTGAATTTCTTCCAGGTGGCTGAGCAGCAATGTGAGGAAGGCCTCCATGGCTACATCATCCACTAAAAACCCAGTTACACCACTGGTGAAGTGTTTCAGATCCAGGTAGCTTGGCTTAGAGGTTTCACAACTTTTGCCATCTAACATGGAGTCACAAAGATCTCGGGTATCTGTGTGAATTGTTTGTGCAACCAGCAGGTGCTTCTCTGATTTTTTTTCAGCCTCTGTTAGGTGTGGACTTTGTGAGGTGGAAGACTGCCGACTGGCACTGCCTTCTACACTCAGAGTAGCACTCTTTATGTCAAGGTCTTCATCCTCTGCATAGTCCTCAGGCAGAGCAGTCTCAGTATAGAGGTCATTATAGGAAACAAAAAGCAAGGAGAAAATATTCTCTAAAACCTCCAGGCGCAAAGGAATGGGAACACTCCTTAAGAAATGTTGACACTTCACAATATACTGAGGAAATACTGAAGAGAAATCTGTACAATTAAAAACAATAAAGAACATTTACTACATTTTTCAGGGATTCCTTGCTCCAACTTGTGCCTTTTAAGAAAATCCCAGAAGAGGGAACTAGCCCAACGGTTCACACCCAATCATTCCTCCAAAAACCCAAGTAAATATATGTCCAACATTTTACATTTAGAAAGGTAGGGTGCCTCCTCCCTGTGAGCAATGCCAATTATAATTTTGTTCAAAGTTGTGAAAATTCAGATTACACCCATTCTAGCCAGTAAATCAGTTTCAGCTCTGGGAAATCATAGATTCTTACAAAATTATCTGTCACTACAATCCTATATCTAGTATCCCTTCCTTTTAGCACTGTATTTTTTGTACAATTACCTTAAATGTTTTAAAACAAGGGCCGTAGCTTACTCATACCTATTATTACTAAAGATAACAATGATTCAAGGAAATACCACTATACTTGCTTACAAAGGATCCACAGCCCACTGAATAAAATACCAAATGTACATGGAGTGCAACATTATCCCAATACTAGGTGATTAATTCAGAGCCCAGCAATTGGATGGAGAAGCACATGTTACTGAACCTGAGAAAGGAGGCCAATCACCTGCTGGTTCTCCAAAAGCTGCATCCTCAGGGATCTCACCAAGAAGGCTGTGTACACAATCCTTGCAATTGGCATGCTTGTGTGAGTTAACACACAGAGCATAGACTGCATACTTAATGGCACAGAATGCTCGGAAGAGTGCCAGGTTGCGCTGCTGACTCAGGGTGTTAGGGAGTGGGGCTGCTGTGGAGGGAAATCAGGGTGGTGAGGAGGTAGGAGGGAAACAAGAAAACAAGTTAATTTTCTCCTGCAGTTCCTGTACAGCAGTATTTATCCAGTCTTACTTCCCCAGTGCCATTTTTGTCTCAGCTTTGATCTATCCTACTGTGCTACTTTCAGGAAAAAAGCCCAAATAACCCAACCCACAACAGACAGGCACAGAAAAGTCAGGTCTGGATCCGTTCTAAAAATGAAATTTTCTGTGAACTTGTGTAACAGTCCCTGGCCACAGCATAGAATGACCAAAATCCCTCATAATGACTCTCATTAGCAGCGTGTGGTTAAGCTGTACTGCTGCACTAACAAGAGGGGCAAATCCTGTTTCATTTCAGCATCTTAGAATTCTGTGTTCTAGTACACAGCAGATGAATAGAGAAACAGTGTAGGCAAGCTATGACTGTAGTAAGAATAGAGTACTTCTACCTCTTCAGATTTCTACAAATAAATAGATATCATGGTTGATTCACAGTGCCTGACAAAATAGATCAAATACAAGCTGCAACTGTTTAAAGAAGTTCCACAGTTTCCTTCAAACATTTTTGATAAAGGCAAACTAGAGAAGTACTGCACCCACTTCTCCTCCCCTTTGGGATTTTTTTGAGGAAAGGTATCACATGCCAGAGACATGATCCCTTCTTAGTATAGCAGAACAGGAGTGCTGCAAATTTTAAAAATCACATTATCATCATCATACCCTTCATCCAGGAACACAATATTGTGTTATATATTCTGTTATGCTGAGTTTAGATTAATTATCCATCTACTGTAAAAAGGTTAAAAGAATCCCACAACAAAGAAAGAAAAAAAATGCCCTGACAACCACATACAATGTTAAATTTGTACTTGGAGTTCACTGTCCTGTATCCTTATACAAGATTGTCCCTCTACCTGTTATCATGGAGGAAAAGCATTAGACAAGTTATTCTTTCATTAAACAAAGCACTGGTACAAAGCACGATGTACTGACAATGTCCACATCCAAATTCTGGAACTGAACAGAATTACCTAACCTAAAAACTGTTTCAGCACTGTCCTCCACAAAGTTTGAGCACAATAAGGAAAAGCACTGGTCTGAACTCTTCTGAAAACTTCAAAGCAAAACAACTGAGAGCACAAACAGTTATTCCCCTGTCACTGCCATTCTAAACAGTGACACTGATGGAAAATATAATGTAGACAGCAGACAGAACTGAGGAGACATCCAAGTATCAATCCTTTGCAGAACTCACATGGCCACTGAAATTCTACTGTTGCCCAGAAGCTCTACACTACTATGTAAACATCCAAATAGCTATCAATACCACTGCCTTAAGAGGACTTCAGGCAGGTAAAGACAGAGATTTGATAAATACAATCCTCTGGAAAAGACAAATAGTTAACTGTACAAATAGTTAGCTGTTAACAAATAGTTAACTATAAGACAGACACTAGTAATCAAAAGTAAGTTTAATACACTTTTACCTTTTCACCTTTGTGGAAAAACTTAGATGCAGTGAGTCTGTGCCAGTATTTGTACCTAAACCAATTCTTTTCCTTGTACCAATACTGAAGAACAATCCTTTAACTAACAGCACTGTTTTTTCTATGCCAGAAATACTAACACCTTCTTCTTGAATACTGGAACTCATGAGGAAATTGCTGCCCACAATGACTGATCAAAACCAGTGTTACGCACAGTCTGTTTACTAGTACCACTACCCTGGTTTCACTACTGCAGCTGACAGATATACATTAAAAAGAAGGGGAAGAGGGGGAAGCATGTGGGGTGATGGGAGGAAAAGGCCTGTGAACGCTACTACATCTGACAGAAGTTTATGGCTCCTCTCTTCCCTTTAAATCTCAAAACAAACTATTTTAAAGGAGATTCTATTAAGCTGTGTTTATAGAATCATCTGAATTCTGCAATAATTGCTGGATTGAAAAGATAAGGAGGACTTGTCTTACATTAATTAATGCAATATGAAAAAAAAAAAAGAAACTGCAGCTAGAGTTCTTTTGCTACAGTCATACAGCTCCCAGAAGGTATAATCGGACTGCCTCTTCCTATTTTTGAAAGGCTTTGACAGAATTTAAGCAGAAAATAGTTAAACTGTAAGAACTGATTAAAATCCCCCCCAACACCAGCAACAACAACAAAATTTCAGAAAACAGGACATTGAAAATAAGGATCTATAGAGTCTCAATTCCTACATCTTGAAGATTATTCAAGACAAGTGTCATGTTAATTTGAACATCAAAAACCTGTAAAAAGTAGGAATAGAAACAAACATCACAACAGCATGATACAGAAGAGAAACCTGCTTCTCACTAGATAACCTGGAAAAATCTGTGCAAGATCTATCACTGAGAGCTCTCCAAGCAACTCAGCTGAAATTACACGTGTTCAAATTCACAAACATAAAATAAACATTTAGAAAATAAATACTGTGGCTTCTCAGGTTCTAGTACATGCAGGAAAACACAACTTCTGTATCATTATTAAGAGGTCCTGTGAGAAAATAGCTTTAAAATTGCAGAGCTGAACCTAGTTGCAGGCTGCAATCAAAAGATTGTAAAAGAGAGTCACTTGTAAGTGATCTGATGTATTTAGTAACTGCAGGTATTTTAGGCACCCAGCTGGAACATATGAAGATGACAGAAGTGAGGCAGAAGGGATGCAAACACAGGCTGTTTTTCAATTTCATCTGGTTTTACTCTTTGACTTTCAATTAAAGTTTTCAAATTGAAATTTTGTGGTTTCAATTCACTGAAATACAAACCATATACTTTCTTTTCACACTAAAGTTATTACATAGCACAGAAGTTCCAATTTGCAGCATGTATCATGAGCATGTGCAAAGTCTTGTTACCATCTTCAAAAAGCTCTTTCAGAGATCTGTCCTTGTGAAACTAAAGAGATCGCACAACTCCTTCTTGAAAGACAATTTGCTTCCCAAAAGGTTTCTAAAATTATTTCCACATGCTCTCTAGATTTCTCCCACAAAACAGCTGGTAACTGGTATCTTCCACAATAACAGAAGCAGGTGTAGAAAACAAATCCTGGCAGAACATAATCAATGGATTGTGAGTTTTCTGTGTTCTCACAAGCCTATACACTTACCCTGCATCTGCTGGTCTCTAGCAGGAACTTTTTGAAGAAGCTCAATAACTTCATCTTCATTCAGTGCCAGAAGATTGGTGAGATGATGCAGAGAATACATTGCAGTGTGGCAATCCAGACTGTGCAAGTGTTGCAACAGAACCTTCCTTGGGACAGTAATACTACAAGAGAGAACAAAGGAGTGGCACAGATTCAAGTCTCAGCCATGTTTAAAGATCTAACTCCCACTCTAATTCTGATCGAACCAAACTACTGCAATTAAAAAGAAAAACAAAGAGCATACCTGCAGTCTATGAGAAATTTTGAGAACTCATATATACAGTCAGTATTAGACGATTAGCCAAGAAAATACCTTCTCTATTTGCATGTATAAGCTGACTTAATAGGTAGATTTGGCAATATATTTTGGAAAAAGTCCTTCTCATCATTTTACCTGTTTTGCTGCATACACCATTCAAGAACTTCCACATGAGCCCACAGCCCATCACAAAAATCTTTCAATACTGAATCATTGCACAGATCCTAAACGGGAAGACAAATAGAAGATCTCTTTACAACAAATCCCCCAGCCAGACAGCAGAACCAAGCCTGGGTCATACATGCATGTTTGCAAGACTTCCTTACCTAGATAATAAATTTCAAATACAGAAAATTGCCAGATTACAAAGCCAGCAAAGGAGGGCTATTCTGACAGAACATTAGAGTCAGTCAGCCTCCCCCTGGCACATCTACAGACCACAGAAAGGTGACTACATACCTTTCCAAGGTAGTTAATAAAATGCAAATTAATGCTTTTTTCATAACAGCCTAAAGCTAATCTCCAGAACTAATCACGTACTCAAAAGAAGACATACTGGGTAGCAGATAGTTATTTTCCTTTCCCAGGTGCTTTTCTGCTACAAATGACTGCCTGCTAAAATCAGATCTAAGAATTTAACTTTGCAGAAGCTACTGAATAGACTTTTAGTGTATTAGCAACAGATAGCAACTCCTTTAAGGCAATACCAGCTTAGGTCTTCACTGTGACCCAGCAGTACAAGGCTCCTTGTCTCCCCATCTCTGACATCTAAGCCAGCCAGCTTAGATGCCTATCACCTGAAGTGCAACTACACCTTCAGAGCTGGAACCCTGTCTCTTTTGCACAGATGAACAGTCCCCAAACAAGGTGGATCTTTTGCTCACAGCTTGTCACTTATCATTTCGCTATGAGAATGAGTATGGGGAATTTCCAAACTACCCTGTTAAACTCAAGCCTCAATTAGTCACTACCCAGGGATGACTCACTGAAGGCAATTACATGAAAAGACGCCCCAGCTCTTTCCAAAACTAATCAACAACCACTGCTGTCTTTTTGCTCATGTTAACAGTTGAGGCTGTTTATGAGTTTATGCAAGAGAAACTTTCGTAGTCTCCTTTGCAGTCATATTCCCTTCACAGTCAAGGAATAAGAAGAAAACGTCCCATAATGTTACCTATATACAACTGTGATACCTTAGCTTTTTTAATTCCATTTTGAGGAAGACTGACCTTCTCACTGAAAACTCCCTGATTTTACTTGTTTTTGCAAACAAATTGCATTATCTGGACTCACATTGGGATACTGCCACTTGCTTTCTGCAGATTTACCTGGGTTTTGTGTAGAGTCCATAGCAATGCTTTTGCTGATTCCAAGCTTTGACAATGAGTCCATCCTAATAACACCAAGAGGCGGCTAAGAGGGTTGAATTCTCTCCTCAACAAGCTTTTTAGGCCCAAGTAGTCTTCTCTTTTTAGTAAAGCTAATGCAGTCACCTAGAAAATAAAAGGAAGAAGTATTCATTTTTCCAAAATGTGGAGACCCATAGTGCCTGGCAGACTATGTAAGCAAACAGCCATTTCAATATTAGTTTCACTAAAATAGTGAAGTTCTGCACTCAAAACTTTCCTAAACTTGTATTGTCCAAGCTGTAAGTATACTCATCAGTAAAGATGTCTTTAGGAAAAAAACACCATTTCAAATGCTTACCATAGAGTCAACTCAAATTCCACTCTACATTATCTTTGCATTCCTTCTGTTGATTATGTCTCTGCCAAGGGCATCATGTTAAAGACTTCTACAAGCACATTATACAAAAAATATATGTTCAACCTTAAAAACACACTTTAGCAGTGACCACCTGCCTGTATTCTATTTCTTCTATGTAAACACAAAAAAAATCAATTAATCCATAACAGACTACTTTCACTATAAATTTTACTGTGCAAACTAGTCTCAGTGCCCCAAGTCTTCCAGCATCAGAAAGCAACAAGTTCAAGGTCATAAAGTAGACAATATATCCAACAAAACTACAAGTAGAAAACAAGACTTCTTAAACCCTGAAGATTTAATTTTCAGTCTGTATGCAGATGACCTTTCCAAAAATCTCAGCAGCAACTCTATGTTCATTGCACTGCTGCTAGTAGGGGAGTTATCACTGTTACCTCCTTGTTCCCATTAGTCATCACCCCTGGCAAACATTATTTGAATACAAAATGCTCCTGTGCACTACCGAGATGTTCAACACAGGGACTGATTTTAGCCTCCATTGGGTTTCCCTGCTAATGATTTTATGGCTGTACCAGAATCTGCTCCAGAAAGTGCTTGCTGCTGCTCAAGCAGTAGAAATAGGCTGTCTTCCAAGAAGGAGCTTCTTTGGGATCTGAGAACAAACTCATCACAGTTCGCTCTGTATCCAGCTGCTCAGATGAACCTAAAAACATCACAACAAGATTACCCTCCAGTAGAGAGGAGTATCTTTGAGAGAAGCATAACTACTGTTAATTTAAACTGAGAAACACTCAACATTTCCTCAACATTTCCTCAACATTTCCTCAAGCACTAACCAGCTGTCACATGTTTCTAGCTAGGACTCAATATTGTTACTGGGTAACATGGTTTTTTGTTCTTTTGCTGGCCAAGCAAAGAAATTTGAGAGGGCAGACAGAAAACCAGAAAAACTGTATCAACAATCATCAATATGGCAAAAGCACGCTCAGCACACAGTTGCCTGCATCAGCTCAGGTCACAGTGCCTGATTTTCTTTAGCCTGGCACACCCTTATCTGTGAGTTGCCTAAGTTCTCACTTGGGCTCAAGACACTGTGTTACTTTGCAGGGTCTTAGCAAAGACTTGTCCAGCACTGGAACTTCTCAGATCTGTGCAAAGTGAGACCCAAACTACTTCCAATGAGAGTGAAGGTATGTGGATCTCAATTTCTCTTCCTCCAAGAGGAAGCACTAAGTGTAGTTATTATCAGAATTTCTAGAGTCTGCCATACCACCCTGAGCCTCCCTTCAGCCAGAGTGAAAGGAGAAATGAGGATACAAACTCCACTGACTTACACCTCAGTGAACAGAGGTGAGCAAAAGAGGGTAATCATTCTAGCTTTTACCTCCTTGCCACTTTACTGACAAGGTCATGAGCATCACTTGCCATCCAGCTTCAGCTGAGATCCTCACAGAATCACAGAACATATTGTGCTGAAAGAGACCTATCAGAATCATCAAGTTACAACTAAATGTACCAGTCACAGGGAGCAAGACAGAGGCTGTGAAGTAATGGTGGTACAAAACCAACAGCTGGGCTCTGGCAAGCAAGCAGGTAATCAAGGTGCATCTTCTCTCCTCTGAGGTATCACCCTTCTCCACAGCTCCTTCCATTTTCAGAAGTTTTCTTTTCCAGTATTAAGGGGTTTGAACATTTTGGGATTAATGAGGTGACTGAACTGTTACTGGCCAGAAATGGAACACACTCCAAAATAGATGACCCTGAGTTGGAGGTGATCAAACAAAAACTGTATACATATATCAAGCATCAAACTTCTAGTTACAAGCAAGATTTACATCAAGATTAAAATATAGCACATGGGTGGTAAAGGAAGTGACCACAAAACACAGCACAGACTGCAAAAATGCAGGAGAGAGAACCAGTTTTACTGTGCCAATTCCTTGCTTTAAGGATCATTTTAGCATTATCTTTCTAAAGACTCCATGGTTTGTTAAGGCACCTCAGCAAGAGCATTGCCTGACTTCTTGACTACTTGTCTGTTTAATGCCTTAATGGTTCTGTTAAATAGGAGATTAGTACCAAGCAAAAACTGAAACAAACCTTTTTGTATTGATTTTGACAACAAAAGCTTTTCTCTTGTTCTTTCTGTGAGAACACTGCTATAGAGGCTTAGCAGGCCATGGCTTTGTTTCCTCAGCACACAGTTTAGTAGCTTCTCTTCCCTCAGTGGGCTCCCCTCAGCCCAGCATACATCCAAGAGCTCCCTGAATAAGTGCTTCATTTCCTCTGCTTGATGCTCCACCTCAAAAGTCACTATACTGAGAGCCGCATAAATTGTATCTACTAGTTCTCTTTGATCTAGCTCAGCTGAAAGCTCAGGACTGTTCTGAAGCCTTTGCAGAGATTTCAAGGAGTCACAAAGAAACTCAACAAAGATGTTCTGTAGAGAGCGATACTGCTGGAATGCTGAGCTGTGCGTGCCTTGCTCCCCCTGGAAGAACTCCAGCAGGGCTTTTGCCCTCTGGGGCGCCCGCAGCAAAAGCTTCCGGAGAGCTGAAACAGCATCCAAACTGAATTTGTGTGAACAGTCATCTCTTCTTTTGCTGTCTGTGATGGGCTGTCTGTTCTGCGTGCACTCAAATGCTTCAAAGAGTTCCTAGAATGGAAACAATAGAAGAGGAAGCTTTTTAGACTAGATTCATATATTAAATGAATTATTTAAAAAAATAGAAGAAACTTGAAAGCAAGCAGACAAATCAATTTGGAAACACCACACTACCTAAGAAATGTATTAACAAGGTCCACCTTGTCCAATATCTTTCCTAGAAGAGTGGATATATCTGAATATGTCACAAAACACAAAGAATTCTGTAAAACACAAGTACACTATAAGGACCATGTACAAGCAAGGAATCATAGCAGTCCCTGTGGGATGGCTGAAGCACTTCCATATCCTACCTCTAAGCAATATCCTAATGTAACTGTATCCTCATAGGTCACTAAAAGCATAATGATTAGTGGGGCATTTTTTATCCTACTTTTCCAGATTTGTACCATCTATCAACCATATCATCCTCATAAATTTTTCAAATCTGATTAAAACAGATTCAGAAGCCATCTCATAGCTAATAAGCAGCAATAATTTTTCTACCTATCAAACCTAAGCAAACCTAAATAATTTCAAAACTGCGAAGGGGAAAATAAACAAACAAAAATCCCAATTAGCCCACTCAGTAAGATTTGGGAAGGTGAGAGACAGGTCTGTTGAACAGCACTCAAGCAGAACTTCTGGCACTCCTGGAATTATGTGACTGCTGCCCTTGGCTCAGAGAGACACCTCAGAGATTACATAGGGGAGAGGTTGTTGGTGTGCACAAAGAATGACAACAGAAAGCAAGTCCACAATACCTTTTTTTTAAAAAATATTATTCGCTAGATCAAAATATAACTCTACCTACCAACATGCCTCTGATGGAAATTGTGACAAAGATATGAGATTGTTGAATCTCATGTTTCTGTGCAACACTGGTGGACAGTGTGGATAATGGTAGAATCATTCATAACCTTGGAGGTGAGATGGTAAGATGCACAGATTTCATTATTCATTAACAGACTTCAAGTAGATTTATTTTAATCAACATCCAAGTTTACCTTGCTTGTTTTCATCCTGTAATTGCTAATTCTGTATCCTAAGTGAAATATGAGCAACTTTTCCTAAGCTGAAATTGCCCCTGAATATAGTAAGTTTCCATTTTCCTCTTAAAAAATAGATAAACCAAAAAAGAGTATCTTTAAGGAATTAGAATCTATAAGACTAGAAGCAACATCTTATGACATTTCACACACCACGTCAGACGCAAAACCGTTGTAACTAACATCAAATCAGGACAGTTCTACAGTTAGTAACTTTCCTGATATTCTGCTTTATACTTGCTTTTGATATAAATCCATCTTTGCATATTTCCACATACTTCTCAAATAAATTGGCCAGCATCTTTTAATTAATAATGGAAAATGGATCCTGGACCTCAGAACAGATCGATCTCAGGCCAATGTCAGCAGTAATAGCAGAGTATCCAAAATCTTCCAGAAAGGTGGAAAAGGGGTGCATAGGAGATAAAAATTAAGATCTCCGAAGAAAGAAAAAGAAAATGCACATACTTTTAAAATGTGCTTACTGACTGTGGTTTATTCTAGCTCACAGCAGATTGTACTTTTATGATTACTACAGGTGCCTATGAATTGAAGACTGTGGCAAGCAGCTGCAGTCAGAACTGAAATATGTTAGAAACAGCATGTAGAAAAGCCTGTTCCTGGCCTGCCTGCAGCCTCCACTCTAGCCAGAGAAATCACTTGCAGGCACATTGGATTAACTTCACAAAGGGATCTGAATTACACTCTCTCTCAGCTGCCTAGAAGATTAATAACACTTTAACATCTCAGGCAGTTAGCAGGAAGCATTAACTTCGATGTGATAAAGCTGGGCAAACTGCAGAACAAGAAGAAATAGGGCAAAGAAGTAGCTCACCTTTAGGACTTCTTCAGAGACATCTTTCTCTAGTTCTTCCAAGAACAATAAAAATTCAGTTTCTCTCTGAAGAACAACTGGAACAGTTTTCTGAAACCATATAAGAATGGCAAATACATTAGTCAATAAAACTTTTATTTACATTAGCATATAAACATAATCAAAGCTATTTCATTAACACTTTGAGGCGGACTGAAATATCTCTCTGAAGCAACCTAACCCTTAAATAAAGGCTATTCTAGTCAGGTTCTGCTCTCATAGCAGATGATTTTATTTACCCATACATTAAGAAACAGAGAACTCGTCAAGAATCACAAAACCATTGATTCCTCTGAATGTAAAGAAAAAATACAAGTCTAAGCAGCGCCAAGAACAAATAACTTTTAAAAAGAAGTATGCACATCCCTCACCACCAAAAGCTTATAAAGAATTGTCTGATGCCTGAGCTATTTCATCTTTAATCTAAGAGAGGTACTACACAAATGCAGAAGTTGATACACTCATGATTTTCACATATATGAATGTCAAAAGCTAAAATGTTAACTCCTATTATCTTTTAAAAAAAACCCTTAGGTTTTCTCTTCAGTGTGAATATTACAGTTCTTTCGTGATAAATTTGTTAAATACAAAAGCAGTGCATGCCTCCAGATACCTTGAGAACTTAATTCCATGAAATGTGGGAAAGCCTACATTTAAATAAGGAACTACAGAGACATTCTGTACTTGGAAGTCAGAGCTGTAAAAAGCATGTGACAGTCATCAAGATGTTTCTGTACCTGATTCCTGGCAAGCCATTTTTCCAGCACAAGAAGCCAAAGCCATGCAGATCTCCATGGGCTAGAATTCTGTCCCTGTCTAGAAAAGCAAGAAGCATATACAGTGGATTATACAAGGTTGTCTCCACTGCCAAGATCCAGGAAAACACTGTCAGTTCATTTTAATTTTGTATTTCTTTGAGTAAGATAAAAACAAAGACAAGTAAATAGCCAAAGACAAAGGGGAAAAAATGCAGAGAAACCAGAATATTGGTGTTCTTGCACATCAATTCAGTGATTTCTGCCGGGCAAATAACTGCTTTTAGATTGGACAAATATTACTGGCATAGTTCCTCAAAACAAAGAAATCTAGTTCTGGTCCAAAGTTCAGTCTATGTAGCTGTCTTTGAGAACTTCAGCTGATTTTGTTGAAATGTGACCACTTGCCAAACACTGCCATTTCCTGTTCTGCATATTTCTACCAAAAAAATAAAACTAAGTTTTAGGTCACAGAAGCCCAAATGCAGCTCTATATCAAAATTAAAAGTGAAGCAACGTACTAATTAAACAAAGAATCCTTCTAATTTCCATCAGCATTTAATGTGCTCCAGCACTTCAACATCCCAAATCCTACACAATTAGAAAATATTCAGTACTGTCAAAGGGACTAAGAAAATGAGAAAGCACAATATAGCTTCCTGCCCTTTAAAAATCTCAGCTCTACTAACAAAAGCCTTTAAATGTGATAGCCCAGGTATTAAAATCAAAATATTGAAAATTCTTATGTCTAAGGTGACTGTTAGCAATATCCATCTAATCATAAGCACACCTTCCTCCAGACTCCTCCAGCTGCTGTCAGCGTAAACTGTTTCTTAGAACCTTTACTGAAATATTACACAAACTTTAATGTGAACATGTATGATCATCTGATTAGGCAGGGAGAATACCAATGTTCCCCAAAGCTGTAGATATATACACCCTTTATATACACCTAACAGAAAAAATAAAAAGATAGAAAACAGCTGGGATTGAGTAAAATTGATGCCATTCCAAAATACTGAGTGAGATAAACAAGAAATCAACACCATAATTCGAACTTTTTAGAATTGTCGTTTTAGAAATTAGGAGATTTTTCAAGAGTTGGAAACAAGCTAACATTCTAAATAACTACACTGCTGATTTTGCTGGTTCCATTTCTAAAACAGTGTCAAAGGAACGTAATTTCAAGAGATGGTCCTTTTCCTTCAGCAGAATCTAACAAAATCAGTTCTGAAATGCTTCCATTGTACTGTATCAATATCATGTCAGCTCCGTAAATTAACACAACTCGTTATCCCGGTGGGATGGGCAGCCTGCTACGTTCTTGGTCAGTGATAAGACATCAAAGTTCATCTAACAGCATCACAAGACACCTCAGCACTTTAGTGCTACTTCCCTGATTTTACCTGTCTCCCACAGCCAACACTAAGCTAATTGCTCCTCTCCATTTCACATTCAAGTCTACGGAACCAGAGCAGTACCTTACTTACCTTACCCGCACGGGACAAGCTACCAGAGCCTGAAGAATTGCCTCCACCTTCCCGGGGCCGTCCCCGTGCCACTGGCTCAGCTGGGGCACGCAGGCCTGTGCAAGTTCCCAGTGCCCACGCCGTACGCACTCACAGAAAAACCTGTAGAGACGCTCCAGAGAGTCCGCTTCTTCGGTCCCGAAAGAATGCATCCTCCCAGACCGAGGGGAAGTCCCGGGACGGGGTGACACACGTGAAGGCGATGCCGCGCTCCCTGGTGGGGCAGGGCGCTGTCCCGGCGACGCTGGGCTCTCCAGCACCGCCCCAGCACCGCCGCCCCGCGCCGCCGCCATCTTGGGCGCCGCCTCAGCTGACCGCGCCGCCGGCCGGGCACGCGGCAAGGCGCTCGCCCATTGGCCGAGCCGGGGCGGCATGTAAATAACCGCCATGTTTGTTCGGGGCTCCCGACGCCGTCTCGGGAGCGCGGGCAGGGCAAGCCCCACCCCCTCCACTGACCACGCCCATCTCCCCGCGTGACAGCCGCTCCCCTCTCTCGTGTCTCGCGGCGCTCTGATTGGCTCCTGCCGGAAGCTCCTCCCCCTCCGCGAACGCGGGGTCCATGAGGGGGCGAGGGGCGGCTCAGGTGGAGACCGCTGCTGGGGTGCGTGTAAACACGAAAATTACATCTACATACGCCCCTAGAAGTGCACGTACAGGGCTACGTACATGCTTGGGAATATATGTACCCCCTGTATAGCTGTATAACCCTGGACATACACTTCACTCTGGTACACGTATACATGCATATACATGCATATATATATATACACACCCCTGTACATATATATAAATATATATACATATCTACTGTGTTTATAGTATATATAGGTGCTTATATAGGGTGTACAGACCTCCATGTAAGTGTATATATGAGGCTGTAAATTGTATATAAATATATTATATATAGATGTATATATTTGTATACATACGTAGTTATGCATTTGAGAGAGGAGAGAACTGGCATCAATAAATAAATGGCGTGGAGCTTGTATGTATATAAGTACGCCTATGTAGTACAGAGAGGCACACTCACCCAGAATTTTCAGTGCTTGTATAAAAATGTGTAGGCACAGCTCCAGGCACAGCTCATCGGGAGCGGCCCCCTGCGCTCCCAACGCGCTACTTGTGAGCCTCCCCCACCACAAGGGACGAGGCACAGAAGGCCGTGACTCAGCTGCTGGGCTGGGTGGTGTCCAGCCAGTGTTTGGCAGAGATAAGACCCCCCTCAACATCCTCCCTTTATTCCGGGCTTTTTGTTTGCTTTTGTCCTGACACACAAAACAAAAACTTCTCCAGGGGCTACAGCGACGAGGCAAGTGTAAGAGGGAGAGCAGTGATGACAGAGGAGAGGTGTGCCAAAGTAAGTGACCAAGTCAGTGCCCAGGGGTCCGGAATGGAAAATATGGGATGGGAGCTTTGCCCCTGTGCATGTGCTGAGACCCACCAATAAACCACAAGAAGCTTGCAGGAGTTTCTACTATGACTTCTTACAGCTTCCTAAGTGTTTCTCACCTGTACAGTTAACTAGGTGTCCACAGATAAATGGGGTGTGGGCAGTCATGCCTCCAATTTTTCTCCAGCCACACTGGATGAGCTGTAACTGTTGAGACCATGTGGTGGTCATTTTTCTATTTAGTTCTGATAGCCTATGCCTTTAGTGATGGGACTAACTACGGTGCACCTCTGCACAATTTCTCAATGTGCACTTGCAGTTTGGGGTAGTATTTTATATCTTGTCTCTAGGCAAGGAAGAAGCTTTAGTGGGACATGAGGCCTGTATTAGCATGAACTTAATTTATCCTGAGATCTTTTATGCTTATTATCTGCTTTCCAATTGCTTTATCCAATTTAAAGTATCTCCCTACAGTCAGATCCTTTACTTAACAAGCAGTTTCCTTATGTAAGACATATGAAGGGCTTGATGCTTTTCTTTTGTTACAAAGTTCAAAACATACTTGCTGGAGCCACCTGTACACTCCTGCAAGAGTAAATTTACATCATTAACAATTAGTAGTACTGCTGTCATTTTTGAAGGTAAATTTAAAAATTATTCTTCCAATATTGACCTTATTAGGAATTAGAGGCTTATTAATACATCTGTGAAGCTCTAAAGGTAGCTGGATGTGAATATCAAAGTGGGAAAATAAATTGTCTAAGTCCATCCTAGCAGAATATACAACTAGTGTAATAAAATGAGGAAATTACGTACAAAGGAAATATCTTTGCATTTGTGTGCATATATTGTGTAGGTCTTCTAGCAAACCTGTCTGTGAATTTTTACCTTGGAACACTGGAATGATAAAGCTCTTTTTATCTCAAACAGGGTCTGTTGTGCATTGCCTTGGAATATTATCAGTGTTATGCAAGTTGCTAATAACATTTAGAGTACTACAGTAGCTTCTTTCCAAGTGAATCTGCACAGGGAGTGATTACATGCTGCAGTGTAGTATTCTAACATTGACATTTTAAAGCCATTTCTGAAAATTAAAACATCCCTATCAATTGTTTCCAAGCTCTCTGTCTTTAATATTTCCATGTCAGCTATGGCCAGTATTAGTTTCTCCACTGACCATCAAAGCTGTTAGAGAATTGCTTGGAAAAAGCAAATGTAGCTCAGATCTTTCAGTACAGTTTGCAGCTACAGGTCTCCGTGAACAGGCCAAAAGCAGATCCACCAAGAAGCCCTTTTTTGCCTCTGAAAAAGGTGTCTTTTCAAAGTCACTGTCACAAAAGGACTGGGATTGCCTGTGAGGATGTGGTCAACATGCAGTGGCAGGACAGCATCTATGCTGCTTTTACAGTGGAGGACAGAGGCTGCCTGGCCTGGTGTAAGGCCTGATGGTGCCAAATTAGCCCACCAAAATCTGGTAGCAAATTTGAGGTTGCAGGACAGAGTAGGTTCAAGCAGGATCTGTACCACATGTCATGCTGCCACAAAGCTCCTCATCTGCCGCGACCAGAGCAACTGTTACCAGATTTATTGTGTCATTAGAGTGCAAGAAGTACTTCGAGCTGGAAATACTTTTAAGTTCTTTTGTACATATATAAAAATAAATCCAAGTTCTATCAGGTGATCAAAGCAGCTGTTAAAGCTGGTTTACGCACACTGCAGCAATTTTCACTGTTCCCTGCAGGTGGAGCAGTATGTTGGTGAAATTAAAGGTGGCTTGAGACCGACCATGAAACTCACAATCATCGGCATGGTACACTCCAAACCCAAGAGGTAGGTGAAGGGTCTGATGGGGGCTTCACCCTGTTATACATGCTCCTACCTGTCTTCTAAATTCAGACACTTTCTTGGAGGTATGTGCTCTTTGAAAGAAGGAAGTCAAACAGATTAAAAATTTATGGCCTTATTTAATTTTCCTGCACTCAGACGAAGATTAAAAGGTCAGGGAGGAGTTCCCTGTTCGGCCATTCTGACTGCCTGACAAGTTTTTCTACTCCTTGCCCTTATCTAATATGAACTGGAGGGAACACACAAGTGGCAATTCTCCTCCAGGATGAGGTGCAATTCTCAGCTTGAGTCTTTGGTGTCTGTGGGGGGTTGGAATCAACACCATTTAAAAACCAGTTCTGGCACAGGAGGTAGAGGTTCATTGCTGTCTTTTTTTTTGGATAACAGCAACTAGGTTCATCATTACACTTTTTGAATCGCTGAGCAACTCCACTATCCGCTGTAACTCCAGCTATCAACTCCACTGCTTTCACTGCTGAAGGGTATGCCATAACCACTTTAAGGACATAAATGGGTACATGTTGAAGGGTTTGATTTCAGTCAAGACAGCGGAAAAGCAGTATTAGAAATCACTAGCATTCTAGTGGATACTGGGGCAGGAAACAAAGACCAGACAGATCTCATCCCTTTCTCCAGCTTCTAAGCCTGTAGAAGTCCCATGTTTCAGTCTGACATGAAACCAACAGCTGTCTCTAGTATCTATAAGCATCTTCCATATTCACTGTGTCCTTCCACATTTCTGAAAGTTCTGGTCATTTAAAAGATTTCTTTTCAGCTTTTCAGTGACTCTGCTCTGTGATCCAGTGGATGCCAACAAAGATGTTGGGCTGTTATTTACAGTTAACTTCAGTGAGAAATCCATCACCCGAAATGCCCGAATTGCTGGGAAATGGGGAAGAGAAGAGAAAACTATTCCCTACTTTCCATTTACAGCAGGTGACACGTTCAAGGTAATTTTTCAGGTACTATGAATAGGGCAGAGAAAAGGAGGGGAGAAAAACTGAAGGCTATGTATGTGACCACAAACAGCCAGCCACTGACACTGCCAGGTTAACTAGTCTAGTATGGCACAGACAGCAACAGGTCAAGCCCTGATGGGAAAGAAGCATTCATTTCTCTGATCATAGTGAGAGTACCCACTGCAGCTTTGCAGTATCATCTCAGAAGAGGGAAGGTTATTAGGGGCATTTCAGAAGAACAAGTAGACTTTGTGCATCACTGTCCCCATAACATTTAGTTCTAAGTCCATGCTGTTGAAATCAGACCTGCTGCTGATCTCAAACACCCTTCCCATTCCTTTTCCACTGCAGATGGAGCTCTTATGTGAACACCAGCAAATACGAGTCTTGCTTGATGGACGGCAGCTCTGTGACTTCACTCACCGCATTCAGCCTCTGAACTTGGTGAAAGCTTTGCGGATCTCAGGGGACATCAAGCTTACCAAAGTGGCTTGAAAAATGGCATCACCAGAGGACAGAGGAAAATGTACTTTCTCTTGTCTCAGACATGTTTTGTCTTTTTCCCCCGGCGGATGCTGGAGAATGGGAACTGTATCTTTTTAATTCCCTGATGTGTTTGAGACACACACTTTTTTTGCCCCCATATACACTCACAGCAATTGCAGAGCTATGGCTGGTCTGGATAAATCTCAAAGCCTTTGCTGAGATACACTTCTGACCTCCCAAACTGCAAGATTTATGATGTTATGCAGTATCTCACATACTTATGGCTCCTTACCCCCTCAGGCATGCCAGGTGGCAGAGCTCAGTCCTCTGTGGTGGGTGGCTGTTGTTAGCCTTGTGACTAGAACTGGGCATTATGCAGGTGGTGGGTCTGAGAAAAGAGAAGCAGGAGATTTTCTTGTAAATGAATATGGGAGTCTGATGGGCCCCAGCAGGGCTCATGTTATCAGGAGGGAATTGCTTTTTCTGGAAGCTCTGCTCAATCAGCACAAAACCATCTGTGCTTCCCAACAGAGAGCAATAAATGCTTTATCTGCCTTACCCTGTCTCTTCCAGATAGCTTTTCCCGAATGGAAAGGTTTTGACAGCTGTGGATTTCACAGTCTTCTCTGGACCAGCCCTAGGAAATGGTATCTGTAGCTGAAACTGCTCTGCCCATTCTTGTTCTTGCATCTAATTAGAATTGCACCTTTGCTGGCAAGCTTCTTTACGAGCTTTCTTAAATATTCGAATGCATATAAGTGTTGTGCTATTATTTCATTTGTAGCTTTTGACAAAAATCCTAAATACCTGGCTATTCTAAGAAATAAACAAGCATGTATCATATTCTGCCTTTGGTGATGAAGAGATTTCTTTTCAGTACACAACTCGAGAACAAAACATCTGTATAGAAATGAATCTGTGAACAGGTTATCAAATTCCTCTATGACTTTAGGGAAGATATAGAGCATGCTGCCTTTCTGAAGGCTCAACAGAATCTGGCTGTCATATACATATACTCAAAATAAGGAATTTTATGAAAATAATGCATCAGCAGGCTAATCAGGTGTTCAAATGATATCCTACATTCCATTTTACCCTCTGGTGTCTCAGTTTATATATAAATCTAAAATTACAGTGTATTAAACCATTATTTTTTCATATTATATACTCAAATTGCCCTCTGAGAAAAATCACATTTCTAAAAAGCACTGGATATTAAAATGCAGTGGTTCTGGGGTTTTTTTTATATTTAATGATATCAAAGACAAGTTTAGTAGACAAATAATGGAAAAATAATGTAAGATAGAAAAAGCAATAGTGAGGATTGCTACTATAGTTCTCTGTCCAAATGGTGCTCCAACATAAATGGATTTACAGTAATAATCATAAGGAAAAGTCTTGGTTTTATGGCTAAGTGATTTCTTCCAATATATTCAGCACCAGAAATTGTCTGGAACTTCCACTTGTCTGATTTGATACTCAGGATCCTGTTCTGCTGTGGGACATTAGCAGCATAGGAGTAACTTATATGGTAGAGAGGAAGATCCTTTGTTCTTTTCCAGTCTAACAGAGAACTAAATAGTAGAGCAGATGGATGGACAGACAGACCCCTTGTTTGTTTTGCAATGCATATTATCCTGGCAGCTGGGTTGTGGCTTAGTACAAGATCCACATGGTATGCCAAGAAAGGCAGTCTCAGACACCAGCACCTTTCATGACTTAGATGTTTCAGCCTTAACTAAGTTTATGAGCCCCTTTATAAAGGGGAAAGGAGCAAGACAATTCTGCTTTAAGATAAAGCACAACCTGGATCTGTCAGACATAGACTGAATACCTGTACCAAAGATCCTTTTCTTCCATCTTGGAATATCTTTGTCGTTTCTTCATAAAGCCCCATTTGTCTATCCACCTGTTTTGATCTCTTGGTTAGATGGTAAATTCAAGGTGGAGGAATTATTCTGGATCTACACAATTTGGTCTGCATGGTCTGCCAGGAACTAGTAGGTGTTATGGTGATTCAAATAATGAAAACAGACTATCAAGGGAAAAACTCCCAGACAATGAACAGGAAGTTGGTCACAAATGTGGTTTGTCATTTGGCATGGAGTCCACATTACTCATGTCAGTGGTTTGACTGCCTCAATCCACTGCACTCTCTCTGCCTTGGAGCTGGCCTGGATGTAATAATGAATGTCATTTTTTGTGATGATTTTGAAGAGGTTGCCTTGCACATTGCCCTTCACTCCTGGAGAGAAAAAAACCCGACAGATCAGAAGGGTGCACAGAGAAAATCCTTCTGGCACATACAAAGCTTTGTAGGGAAGAATTTTAATTTCATGCATTAGGGAATCAAATCTTTCCTTTTTATTATGGAAAAGACATCTAAAGCTTTGTGTCTTTGATTTCCCTCTTCAAAGCCCCTGAAAGTGTTCAAGGCCAGCTTGGATAGGGCTTTGAGCAAACAGGTTAAGTAGAAGTTGACCCTGTCTGTGGCAGGGGGCTTGGAACTAGGTGATCTTTGGGGTCCCTTCCAACCCAAACCATTTGTTGATTCTGTGATTCTATGAAAATATAGTATAGACATTCCTGCCATAGATTGTATGAACTACTGTGCATTCTACAACATATCTAAAATGGTCTCTGTTTAGATGAAGACTGTTACTTGAGTTATACACTGGGATGATGAACCTCTACCAGTTTGCATGGTAGATTATATTTTCTCCTGCTTATAGCTGAGTTCCTATTAGCAAGAAGCTCTCTTGTTTATCACATCTCCCTGCTCCCAGACCAAAGCTTTTTCAGACCTTCTCTTTAGAAAGATGTTCTGTATTTGATACCTACACATTGTGCTTGCTCTAATAAAAGAAACTGCTTAATAGCAGAAACACTTATCTGAGTGGCTGACATTCTAGACAAATGCCTAAACTAACTCTATGCTCCAGCAGAACTGGTTTTTTTATTGCTGTCTTTATGTGTCCTCTACATTTGGGTTCAAATGGTCAGAAAGAAAAAGGTAATAGCATAAGTTGAGAGGACACAGAAATGTATGGCATCAGAGGATGCCTCAAGACTTTGAGTTAAACAACACCCCAAAAAAAGGATTTTCTGTTTGTTGGTCAGCTCTAGAATATTAGTAAGTCTTAAGACTGTCTCGAGGTCATGTGACTAAGAAAAGCCCATATAAAGAGAACACCCAAGATATGTGGAAATAATGCTAAAAAAGAAAGTCCCCTTTGGTGTGGACAGCCCAGCAGAACAGGGATTTGTGACATGCCCTTTCCCTTGCTTGCAAAGGGAAATGGAAAGTCAGTCCATACAAGCAGCCATACACACAAACCCACACCCAAAGACTGTATTGCTATGGCATAAATATAAATGTAAGAAAGTTTAGAGGCTTGTGCTCACCTGCTGGGACTCCATTGTCCTCCAGAGCTGAGACAAGACAGCCACGAAGAGAGAATCCACCTACTGGTTTGTTATCTTCCTACAAAGAAAAAGGAAACAAAGCATAGCAGGAAAATATCATCATTTCCCAGAGCACATGCATTACTTTTAAGAAGTTGGAGATGTAATGCCAGATTTCCAGGCATGAAACATCTATGTCACATGAGAAATCAATTAGAACATGTAGTTAAATGTATTACTGTATTTTTTCAGTCCCAGATGTTTCTCCGATGTAGATGGGCATGGTGTAGATCAGTTAAAAGCACAAGGGTAGGCAATCATACTTCAAATATATGTATGGTTTTATCCATAACAACATACTGAATTGTATATCTTTCTGTAAGTATCTAGCTTGCTGCTTTTCACTGAGACAGTATAGGAAAAATCTGTCTCTTTTCCCTAGTTGGCTGGCACTCTTGTTTCTTGCCTTCAGGTTCTGCATTTTCAGCTTATAGCCTTACAAAAATAAGTTGCAGTGAAAAAAAAAATGAAGGAACAGGAGACAAAAAGGAACTGGCTCCATAAGCTTTTTTTCACTGGTATGTTGTTTCTATTCTCTTTAAAAGTCACATAAAACATTTCTATACGTGCTCTTCTTGCAATTCTGTTTGGCTTTGTGGTACCCTAAGCATCTGAGTTGCTCACATCGATTATTATATTAATGAACATCAATTCTACTTTTCATGAGAAAGTTTAAAACTGAGTAGTAGAAATTCCTATAAATACTTTGTCATTAAGAAGACCCTATTCAATGCTGGAATAAGGATGTAAAAAAATCCCAGTACCAGTGTGCTCCTCAAATGGTGTGATTTCAGCCCAGATAGATCACAACCCAGGAAGAAACCCTGCAGGACCATGGTCCCACACTGTGAAGGTACAGCAAAAGACCAGTCCCAAGAAGATTGCTGATGCTTAGATTAGGAAAAGGAATCTCACTGAGAAAAAGGACAGAAGATGCAGGGATACAAAATCCTGCAAGGACAGCCTCCTAGGGTAAGACCAGAGAGGTCTAATTCCTGGAAGTGGATAGAAGAACCCAGAGTGATAGAAACATTTACAGCATAATTGTATCTTCATTATAATGTCTATGTCTCTAAAAGGATTTCTGGGGATGGTAACTTCCCACTCACGTACCTTGGTGGGATCATAGTAATGCAAAAAAGCAGGATCAGCTCTCAAAACAAATTTCCTCACCTTCCAGTTCTTCCTCTTGTGCCCCTGCAAAATGGAACAATTACAATTACTACCTCCTGAAATGACCACTTTCCTTTAGAGCAGACATAAATAAATACCAAAAAAAGAGGGACTGGACCCAACAGAAAAAATATTTCCTAACATCTTGGTAATTCCCATGATCTTCTGCTTATCTTTCTTCTTCATATGTTGACAATTCCTTTGTCTCTTCCTTCCCTGTGCTGAGAACTAAGCAGGAACACATGACAAGAACAAATGGTTACACACCTCATTCCTACTTTTAATTGCAGATTAAATATGGGTTTCAGACTAAAACCCCATGCTGCGTGTGCTCTGCGGGGCTTATGGCAGGTGCTTTTGCAGCTCTTTAGTCTTTCACCGCAGCCCTCTCACTGCTGCCAGGCCTGTGCCAGCCCTGTGAGCGTCCCCTCTCCTGGAGGTTGGTGCTGGGGCTGATGGGGGCTGTCCCTGGCTGCTGCTGGCCATGGGCAGAACCTCCTGGGCAGCTCTCATGTCCTGTGGTGATTGGGGCTCCCTGCCAGCCCCAGGGGATCCCACAGCACCCTGCCAACCCTCACAGAGCCCTAGCACTTGCAGGAGGGAGGGTTGGGGAGCATCTGGTGATCCAGTTTGCACAACACTAAAGCTGTGGCTCTGGGTACAAGGCTTCAGAGTAAGTGTGGCCATGCAGTGCAGGGAGGGTTCCATTTGCAGGTGGCTGTGTTATTCTCTGAAAGAGTGACTGACCCTAATCTTGTTCATAGTAAGCGTTGGAAACTGTGTGTTGCAGCCCAAGGGTCAGGTCTTAGAAACAGTTATTGCCAACAGGTACCTGTGCCCAGAAAAACACATTTCACTATCACTAAAGCACCCATGTGTACATGAATGACTGCCCACAGGTGAATGTCCACTTCATAAAATGGTGAAGCTACTCAGCTTTGAAATTTGTCTGTGACCAGCAAAACATCATCACCATTCATGCTGCCTGGATGGGATGGGTTAAACCAAAGGAACTGTGGCTCTGCCTGGAAGTGAATGCAACACCTCTGGTGGGATTTGGAGTTTGTGTGGTACTTCTGCTTTTGATGCTGTTTTGTACCTTTCAGTATATGCTCAATACGTACAGATTATCCAATTAATCCTGCCTGAGCAAGTTCCATAGTTCACTTCTTTAAAACTGGATACTCTTAACTGCAAGACCTCAAGTACTGACAGGCAAATTAGTTCTGGTGGGCACATCTGTCCAGACAACACTAAGTCACATTTACTCTCTAAGAAACCCTAAGAGCTGTACTTTTTCTTGTTTCCTGTGGCAGGTTCCAAGACTATGCTTACCTGTTTCACTAAGAATCCTTGCTTCACAATTGTGCCACTGAATTCAGAGATGTTAAAATGTACCTCTTCCTTGGAACTGGTATTTTTCTTACTGCTCTCAGCCTGCAAATAGGGAAAAGGCAGTTCCACTTTTTAACCTAAAACAGACTTTTAAGTACAAAATTCTGCATTTTATTTTCCATTTTATTTTCCTTAGCTGTTTTTAGCTTATATTTCCTGAGTAAATTCTATTCCACAGCTCTGCTACTCAGCCTTGTAGGACCAAGATTCACAGGCAACAAGTTACAGCTGTAAATCTGTACATGCTGGCTACAAGTGCTGTGGACTTGAGCTGTAGCACGACTACAGCACTGCACTCCAGGAACACACACATCCCTCCATATCCATGTAGTTAATTGGCTCCAGCAAAAGTGCCAGTGTTAGTACTACTAAAATGCTAGAGCTGCTACTTCTGCATTTACTTTCCCAGCCAGCACATTTGCCTTTGGTTGCATACTGTGCACCTCTACCCCAAATCAAGTGTGATGAGGGCCAGAGGAGGTGCCTCTGCTGGCAGCTGCATCGCTTACAAACATGTACAGTGCGGTGGAGTCGTCCAGGAACTTCTCAGAGGGGTCGCTGGAGCGCGTGGCCTCAGTGCTGCGGACTCCCACGGGCCTGAGGAAGTTCTCATCCATCAGCATGGATGCCAAGGTGACAGCCTCGAATCGTGACACAGCAAAGCTGTTGGAGATGAGCCAGTCCACCAGGGAAGAACCTGCAGGGAAAAAGGCAGCTCTCATACCAAGACAGTGTGCTCTTCTGAGGAAAGGCAGACGGTCTCCTGCCACACAGGTTTTCACTTGCTGAAGAATTTTGGCACCATCACAAATACTGTCAGAGAAGCACAAAATTGACCAGAAGCGTGGTGTTCTAAGTGTGCTTCCATACATCCAAAGAGTAAGAGAGAATGGTGTTGGAGAGTTTGGCTGCACTGCCAGATTCCACTGGGCCAGAGCTTATCCCACTATGAAGGCAGTACAGTAGCTCCCTTGTGCCTGCAATGTGGTTATCAGATGTGAGGTGGCTCTTTGCCTGCAGTAGGTGTACCTGTGAAGGTCTCTTTATATCTGTTCCCTTGATCCAAATTGCGGGTCAGCTTAATTCCAGTACTGCTGTCATACATTCTCTCCACTATGTTGCTGCAAACAAGAGCAAAGCACAACAGCAGCAGATGAGACAGATAGGCAGAAATAGCTGCATACTTCTGTCAGTGCCTGGCATGTCCTCATCATTGCCCACATAAAGTTGGGAAGTATTCTAAGTACTCCCCCAGAAGCACTGTCCTAAATACATTCCAGGAAAACTTTATTCTCCCAATAGTAGCACTAAACAAGAAGCATCTTTCAATTTAAAGCACTTCAAACTGATCTATAGTCAGCCCGATTTACCTGTTCAACATAAATCAAATTAATGTAGTTCTTCTGTTTCTTAATCAGTCTCTGTTTCCTCATATAAAAGATGATGCACCCTAAAACTCCTAATCTGGATTCCAGATATCAACTTTGAAAACTCATCAACGGGGCACAAAGCCACCATGCAGTGCTTCCCTTATCTTTTGAAGTAATAAATCTCCCCAGTGAGAACATTTGCAGCTGACTAGGAAAGTATTCAAGCCAGCAGTGAGGAGTCTGTGCAGAGCCCACATACTCCCAAAAGATGATGGTCAGGAAAAAGTGCATTCCCTGGCTAAACTATGTGCAAACCTAGGACAGGGCAGCCAATTTAGAAGTTCCTGGCCACACAGAAGCAGATATGTGCAGAAGGGAGCTTCCCTTGACCCTCCCCATCCCTCAACTCAGGCGCTTTGCAAACTACAGCAACAACAGAAGGAGAAATCATATACACTTACTGGAGGCTGATGTTTTCTAGCAGTTTGAAAGAGTTCTTCATTCTGTGAAGTTCTTGTACCTGTACTGGATGACCAGCATGAATAGCCCCAGTGATGTCCAAAGCCCAAGAGTCACGCTCCTCCCTGGAGCAACATTCAAGGAAATAGTCTGTATTGGTTTTTGTCTTTAGTTTGATGAGTAGCTGTGGAGAAAGGACAAAGCAATAATGTCATATAGCTATTTTGCTCCTCTTGCATTTTGCTTTTTTAGCACTGGCCCAAGCAACACAAATAAATCTGACATTCTACCTGAGCAGTTCAGAGCAATTCTTGTTCACAAAGATGGTGGGCGCAAATCTGGGTTGTTTTTGGTGAGTTTGTTTGGGGTTTTTTGTTTGTTTGGGTTTTTGTTTGGTTCTTTTTGGCTCTTCTATCCCCCACAAATCCCTGGGGTTTCAGTAGTATACATGGTTTACATGCAGGGAGCTCCCAGTACTTAGAAGAGAGCAGACCACACAGAGAACCCAACACAGGAAATCTGCATTGCTGCTACCCATGGGCAAGCAGAGGAGACACATTTTCTTCCACAGTCTCCTCTTGCTGAAAACTTTCAACAGCAGCAATATCCCGTTGGTGAAGGGAAAAGGTGTCTGATCTGGCTGCCTGGGAGCACCCCATGGATACTCAGGCTTTAAGACTACTACCACAGATGATATCTCCCTTTTTCCCCACCCTCCTAAGGTTTTATTGGGTTGTTTATATCCTCTCTCCACACACTATTTGGCTGATGCATTTACATTTTTTCTCCTCACTCTGTGTACAGGAGTAGTGGCAGTGGTTGGGATTGTTTTTTTGTTAACAGCTGACTCACATTTGGGCACTGGGAAGAGCAAAGACACGAGGGAGTTCAGTGCTTGTCCTGGTTACACTGCTAGTGGCAGCTTGCTTTTGGCTGGGCCTAATTCTAGAAACAACCCAGTGGTATGGTTGCAATAATCAAAAAAGCCAGGAGGAGAGGAAAACATAGGAAGTTAGAAAATGAGTGACATAGAGAAGAGATACATTTTTCCAGTCATACCGGTCTGTTCTCATATTCCAGGCATGGGCAAGTAATAGTGCAGCCATCCAAAAGGATCCTGCCCTTTGGAGAAGGTTCCTTCTTGCCTCCTTCAATTTTGTAATACAGCAGCTTATCCTGAAGCAGAACGAACCATCTCACTTTCCAGTTACGAACAACATGGCCCTGGAGGGGAAGAAATCCACATAGCTGATGTTAACACAAGCATTGAGAAATGACCATATTTCCTTCTCGGCTTCTTGTATGAAAAGAAGCACAAGAAGTCATTGTGAGTCCTGTTCTCCCTGAAATACACATTTTAAGTAACAAAATAACACAGCTCCATCACCATAAAATCATAGAGGAACAGAAAAGTGCTATGCTATTTCTTCAGCCAGGAGAACTTCTTTGCGGGCAAGACTTGTTTCTTGTGAAAGCTCACATGAATTATCCCAAATAGCTGATGTAGGTGCACAGCTGTCTGCTGACAGCACAGGTAGCAACAGGGCTAAATCTGAAATGTGTGAGGGCTCTTGGCAACCAGCTTCTCTCTGGTGGTGTCTTTTTCATTTTGATGTGGCTCTAGGTGCCAAGTGGTTTTGCAAGTGCTTTGCTGGGTGAATTGTCTTTTCCTTGTATCCCCCACTTACTGCTAATGAGTCCTACCTGCCTCCAATCTCCTGAGCTAAAACATTCCCTGTGCTCCTTTTTCCTGTAAAGGAAATATGCTTTTTAATGACAAAAGACTGAATGAGCTGCTGTTGAATGCCTCATGGATTATATAATACAGACAAATCCTCCTATTTTTCCTCTGTAAACAGCCCCCAGCTCTCTTTAGTCTGGTTAAAGGACAGCAAAGCCAGTGAGGGCTGGCACTAGCAGGCTCAGTCCTGTCTGATGGTGTCTGGTCCACCTTTGCTGTGCAAGAAGCTGACTTGTGTTTCTACAGGGGATGGAGCATTACAGCCAGCAGGCAAAGCAGGGGGTAAAGGAAGCTCTGACACCTGGGAATGGGTGGGCATGGCTAGAAGAAAGAGACATGTAAGGTCCAGTTGTGGGATGAATCAAAGCTCATTAGTTCTCTGTAAATAAAGGGGAAACCCAGCAATCTCCAAACAGAGGTGGAGTAATGAGTCTCTATAAATCCAGGGCACTATAGATCCAATGTGTTGCTAATCCATACTACATACAATTTATCTGTCTCTGGTTTGTTCTCTCCTTCCCTTTGCATTCCTCAGTGCTTGTTTTCACCTGTTGTAAAGTTACTTGGCCAGTTTTCCTGTATGTTCTTTGCTATGGCTCTATTCTTTCCTTCTAGAAAATGTTCTTTTGTCAGAAGGTCGCCTTTTTACTTCTCTTTACCTGAATTTCACAATTTCATTTTCTATTTATAATGCATTACAGTACACAATTCTGCCATTTATAATGCATTTAGACCTGCTCCTGCTTCTGTTCTCTTAAGAAAGTTGTTTTCTTTACCTGATCCCATCCCTTTCTCTTTTTTTCCTCTGTGGATCCTTGGTTCCCTTGTCCTTCAGGTTCCTTTAGTTGTCCTCTTTGTGGTCTCCTTCCTGTCAAGCTGTGCATTTGGGTGATGTACAGACTGTGGCAGGGACAGCCCCGTGTGCTGCCAGTAATTATTCCTCTCACACGCTTGGTGCCTTGGCTTCCCATTTGAATTCAGTAGTCACTTAAGAGCCAAGAAGTACAGCTGTAGCCCAGAGAGGAGGCTGGGAGCTGGGACTGCTCTGCCCTTGCTGCAGAAGGCAGGATGGAGAATAGTCCCTTTTCCACGCAGAACTTCATATGGCCAGTGTCTGGCAGGCCAACTGGCTGGGAGCTCTGCCAGAAAACTCCTGACCAGGATTACCTTCATGTTAGCCCCACAAACACTGCCACGTACTGGAGAAAAGCATTTTCCTAGGTGTGGCAAAGCTTTGAACAAACCTCTCAATCACATTTTTTTTCTATTAAATCAAGGACCAAATTAATCATTGAGACAGGGTCTTGTTACTAAAAGCAGTTTATGCCCCTTGCCAAATTGCCTCCTTTGTGTTCCAGCAATGATTTACTTGGTCCTAGAGGAAGAAGTATTGGGAAGGTTGCAATCTCTCAGCTCTTTTCACCACATTTTGGCTAAAATTTTCTAACAGCAATACTTGAGGAGTATGGAAAAAAGAAGTTATTTCAAATGAGTTTTTAAGTTTGCAATGTTCTGATCCCCTTCATAAAGAATAATCTGTTTTCCATCCTCTCATATGAAATGGGAAATCCTGCACAGACATGTCACTGAAGAAGGCACAAGCTTATCTTAAACGAATGTCAACACTTCTGCCTCTCCGTCCTCCCATGGTGGCCCCCAGTGCTGCCGCGGCTGTGCTCCCTTCAGAGAAGTGTGCGAGGCGCAGACACGCTGGCTTTCTAACACCTGAGCAATCCTGATGCCTAATTCACCTTCCCCAGCAATGGCAGCACGGGCAAGCTTGCGGGTGGGTGCTGAGCAGCTGCAGTTCATGCAGCTCCGCTCCCCGAGCGGGCACCTGCACAAATCTGGAGGGGCTCCTTTGCCAGGAGCAGGCAGGAGCCCCCCGGCCCAACACCCAACAGGCTCCCTTGCCATGAGCCCCGGCTCGCTCCAGTCCCTGCTCAGGAGCTGCTCCCTGTGGGAGCAGAGCAGCACGGAGGGCAACCAGAGCACTCACCCGTTTGACGAGGAAGCCCTCCTTCAGCACTCCAGCTTCTTCCTCCATCGTGGCCGGCAGGGAAAAGAGCACAGCCCCCGCCGAGAACTGCCTGAGCGCTGGCAGCCTGTCCCTCTGCACATGATTTGTTTAAGAAAGCTCATTTTTTTTTTGCTCCCCTCCTCCAATGTGACTCACTCTCCCTCCCTTGTGGGTTTTTTTTTCCCTCCCTCCCTACCTGTGAGACGTTAGTTAAAGATCGTGCTGCCTCTGATACATTACCTGCCCTCGGGGGTAGGTAAGTCTAAAAAGGATCTTGAAAGAATTTCACAGAATTTCGTAGAGAGAAAAAACACCACCGAGCGACCTGGCCAATATAAGCAGCTAGAAAATGACAAATCGGGTATTGAATAGAGGGTGAAGCAGAATTTTAAAACCACATTCCTCAAAACTTCAGACTAAACAACTACCACTTAAAGTTTCTCATCTAACAAATCCACCTCTCAGGAGTTCTACAGATCAGAACTTTTAAGTGTAACATATGGGATACTATTATTACAAGGAGACTTTTACAAATCTTACAGTAACTTCTTTTGCTATAAATTTATTTTCTCAAAGAAGCTTCAAAGCACCTAAAAGTTCACTCAACTTTCTGTGACCCCTTGGTATATAAACCAAGATTGTCAACGTAATATCCTGAATTTCTACATAAGAAGGCTTTTAGTAAAGCAGCCTGATCCTTGAACACTGCAGTGACCTCTTGTACCTCCCAAGTGCCTTGAAACAGAGTGCCTTTTGTGTCTAAATACAATCTTAAGATGTTTATTGTATTGAGGCCTTTAGGCACCATGACAAATCTGTTTAATAGATATATCAAATCTTGTCCTGATGAAGTAAACTAGTATTAATATTCCTGAGAGCTGCTGTTCAGAAATAATAGCCTTTGCTGTACTATCAGCATTCCATGACTCAGTAAAATTAAGGTGATAGATGTGGGCAGAGCTATGAGCTGTGATAAGAAATGCAAGGTAGAGTATAGCAAATAAACAAAAGCACTCGTTGCTATGTAGAGTCCAGAGGTCAGTAAGACAAAGTGACTCCAATATCAAGGGGCACACTTTCATGCAACAAGGAAAAGGAACAAACAAATAATTTCTTTATCTTTATACATTTTTATAACTTTTAGCTAGGAATAGTGAGACACGGAAGTTTAAACCAACATTTACTGGAGACAAGCCAGAGAAGGCTATAGAGGCCATTGGAATACAATGGGTGACTAAAAACTGCTGGAAGTTAGAAAAGTTGATTCTGTATAAAGGGAAAATATGCTGGCTGAGATTTCAAAAGCAGAAGTTACCTGTGTAGCTCCTAATGTACACCTTTTGCCTCTTGGGAAATGGCAGGCAGCTACAAGGCAACAGGGTTGTCTATCACATATCACTATCCAAGTCATATCCCAGTATGTTTGTTCTTCAGTCCACCTAAAGTACAGTAACAGAACACTTGGAAAAGTACTTTTTCGTGCTGGTATGTAATATTTTTGAAGTAATCAATGGTAATTTTTGTTATTTTTTGAAATATAATTCTAGCCTTAAAGCAGAAATTAAGTAAATGTTTTTTGTTCATTGAAAAAATAATCTCCATCTCTGTATATATATACACATACATATATATCTATCTATATCTATATATTTGTAGATAAAAGGTGTATTCAGAAGAAGAATCTTGGAAAAAAAACCCTGATAAAGTCAGCAGGAAAAAAAAATCATCTCACCATGTTTTGTACATCAGAATTACACTGGAGGGGGAAAAAAGAGAAAACTTGAGTCCGGGTTCACAAGAGACATTACTGCTACATGCATTTCCGGGACATGCACTCTTTATATAACCAGCTTCAGAAATACAGGGTTCCACCATTTGGTATTTGAGGTTTGACTTCACATTGTTCAGCTTGTTACTGCAGGCAATTTATTCAAGGCACTATTTCATGCTAGAGAGGACAGGTAGAAGCTTGCAGGGGGCTCTCGCTCAGTGCAGAATTGCTCCATAAGCAGTCCTCACTGAAGATCAGACAAGCTCCTTTTCTCCAGCATGCAGACCACCCACAACCCTGCAGACAGATCTTGGCAAAATTAACATTAGCAACAAAGAATTCTATTGTCAAACTGCTGGTGAAAGATGAAGCAAGCCTTGCTTCAGCTGGTCATTAAATAACAGGTTTCATATCAGCTACTTCTTTATATAGAGCCTTCACTTCAATATCTTGACTCAAAAAGTATTTCTTCAATACTTTGCATATTTATCATACACACACCCCTTCTTCCCTGTCTCATTCTGTAGTTAGTCAAGGCTGAAAAACTGCCCATGTTGCTCCCTGAGGCTGAGTAAACACAGATCTTTCAGGGTCAGGTAGTATAGAATGAGTCAGTAGATCTGAGCTGTCGTATTCATGCATGGGCTGGAAATGCAAGTTCTGGCATTTCCTGTGGAAAACGACGTGCTTTGAAACTTATAAACTTAGGGAGCGCTGCATCAAATATTCTGTGGGCCTTAAAACTTACTCATTTCCTCAGATCTATTTTAGAGTGCTTTCCACACCAGTGTAGTATTATAACAAAAAAAAAAGAACAGTTAAGTGCTTGACATTTTCTTGCCTTTGAAGTGACTCCCAAATACTTTATATGCTATAGAATTTGGAATGGGATGGCCAGAAAGAGCCGCCTTCAAGACCACAGGGTGCTACTCACAGATATAGGGGAGGGAGAAGCAGCCTCCACAGTTCTGAGTGCAGGCTGTGCTGTTTCAGCTGGCAGACCCTGCTGGTACCTCCAGCTCAGTCCTTTTAGAAGCCTCACACAGCTGATTCAGGGAACCTGCCCAAAGGAAAAACCCCATCGGGCATAACAGACACCACAGTTTTCAAAGCAGCTTCTCAGGACTTTGCCCTCCAGTGCAGTACTCCCATTAAATTAGTTCCGGTAATGGATTAGGGATGAAATAGGATGAAAACAAACCACATCAAAATAAAGCATGATGAAACATTTCTAGATGGAAGGGAAAGACAACAAGCATTCAATAGTATTCTGACATAACAGCAATTGAAAAATTAACTGTAAAAAAAGGTAGAAATATTTGGAAACAGTTGTTTCATTGTTTGCATCGTCTTAAAAATCAAAGTGCAGATTCTGCTATAAAGAACAACACACCAACTCCACTGCACCTAAAGAAAAAACCCATGGGCCAAAATTGGAAAGAAGACAGCAAGGATTTGTCACTGTATTAAAAACCAGACAAACCACAATGGCCCTAAGGTAGAAGGGCACCCCTTTTTTACTATTTTCCCCCATTAGAAACAGGATACTGAACTGTGTGTTACCAATCTCTGTGCTTGACTTGAGCCAATATACCTTTGGGTTGGATTTTTGCACTGAGTCCTTACCAGATGTTGTAAGTGAAACGGTTTCCAAGCTGTCAATCTCAGAAAATCAGTTTGGGGTAGGAAAGTCAAACTGAGATCCTTACAATTAACACATCAGTCTGAGCCCAGTCCACAGGTATACCTGTCCTTTTCCCTTCCATTGACTATGTTAAGTGCAAGCAGAGATGTTTGCCTTGTGATTACAATTGCACAAACAGCACAGCAGCTAATGAACAGCAGGAATGTGCTGCCCAGATTTACCAACTCAACAGAGACTTTCACAAAACCCCTTTATTTTAAGCACTTGGTAAGCAAAGGCAATTCCACTAACAGAAAAAGAGCCGGGTTGAGACACAAGGCATCAGTTCAGCAATTCCTAAAGATCTTTCAGTGGTGTAGCACAACAAAGCCCCCATATTCCTTAACAGGCCTCCAAAACACCTATCTTATGCCTCCTCCTACCCGCTTCTGCAGTGCATGAGAAGGATCAACCAGGTTGTCTCATGCATTTTAGTTATCTTGCTTGAAATATGCTCAACAGAACAAACTGGGAGAGCCTGATTTTTTCTGCCGGGATGACAAGTGATTGGAATGTATTTATCTGAACGTGCTTTGCCATCATTCTCACCATTGTGGTATTTTTTTTCAGGCACTCATAACCTACTCAGACTTTTACCAACCAGCACATTCCAGCTCTAATTAGAAATGCTCTGGTAGCTACTGAAGAAATTTAATGAACTTCTAAGTTACTGACAGAAACAATGCTCACCAGTTAACACACAAAGACAGCTCTCACAGGTAATACGAACTGTATTGCACTCCTTCATTGCACTCCTTCCTTCTTTGGAGCATATGTGGCTCACTAGTCAGTCCTTTTCCTTTACAGAATTATTATGGCATGGAGATCACATGGTGACAGTTTTAAAATACTTAGTTCTTTACTCTGAGTACCCACCTATTGTGTTTAACAGAAGTCAAATCACTACTTTAGTGAATGAGCACAGTTGGAAGGCTCTCATACCTAGCTGCTGAAAAGACAATTTGAGAAAATGATTAAAAATATATTTTTCTTCATTTTGTGAATTTGCACATTCAAGTATTTTCCAACATTCTGTAAAGACTGAAAGTTATACACCTGTTTTGGCTTTGCTTTACTATCACAGTTGGGTACCAATGAACTTCTCTGATACTCCAGTGTGGATGAGCAACACATTGCAGTAAGTATGTCCTTTTAGAATGCCTTTTGTGGCAACACCAGGTAGCAAGTATATAGTTTGTACCATGGCAGTAATAAGAATGCTTAGTTAAGGCTCAAAGCCTCGTTCTTCATGCATTTTCCCTCTAGCATCACAAAATATTAAGAAAAAAAATGGGCAATATGGGACATGACAATGAAAATACCAACACATTTAGAAATCTATCAAGTTGGAAAGGTTACTTTAAAAGTATAACTCTTTCCCCTCAATTCCCACTGACAAGTAAAACAGGATTTTAAAATTCCTTTTTTTTTTTTAAACTTCAATGTAGAAAGCACATCGGTCATGTTGCAGTGAGCTCACAGACAGTGCTGCCCATTTTTAAGTATGTAAGTTCATTAAAGCTCTTGCTATATTCAACTATCAGAGCAAAGTGCAACTGTATGTTAGTTTTTCATTTATTAGCCATGCTTCTTGGAATGGAAACAAGCTATTTGCAAAGTTTTCAAGTTCTCAGTCCCTAAATGCAGATGATAAACAAAGGAAATGTTAATTTAAAGAAGTATCAACAAACTTGCAAGTAAAACATTAATGTAAAACATTTTGCTCCACTCATTCTCAGCTTGATTTAAAGCAAACAAAAGAAAGCTCTTTCAGTGTCAAAGAGGAATCACCCATTAATCATACTGTTCCATGTTTTATATTCACACCACTCTAGGCCATGTGACAGGAGGAAAAAGCTCAAAACCTTGGAGTTACATAGCTCAGAAATTTATTAAATATTTGCTCAAATACATTCTGCATAGAACTGTTCATTCAGCTTCCTTCGTTTTCCTGCTCCTAGGAAAGATCATGAACAGATGATCTGAGCTGTAATCACCAATTAGGAATTGTTATGTATGAAAGTGTTAAGTATGGGGCTGCAACCTCCATCTGGCCAGATTTGTGTCTTGAATTTGACTAGGTACCTTCCTTTCAAAGGGCTCAATTTTTGGAAGTTGCTGCACTAAATGTTATTTAGAAGAGTCTTTTACATTTTGGTCTTTTTAAAACAGGAAAACACTTCAAATATTTGCTTTTGAAGTTTCCAATATTGGAATCATTTAGTCCAGAGTACTTGCAATGGGGTTTCTAATTTTTCATATGGTTTCTCTTCTACGTATCCCAGAACATTCAGTCTTCTGTTTTAGCTTCCATTTCCTCTGCATCATCATCCCCATCCACTTCAGCATTTTCCCTCTCCAGTCTTTCCAACTGCCTTGCAAGCTCAGTCTCGTCTGTGTCAGTGACCACCTTAGGCTGAAAAAAACCAAACCAGAATACATGATAAACTGTCATAAAGAAAGGTCACATGATTTATAGACTCTGACTCTACATAAAGAGTAAGAGAGAAAGTAAGTCCTGAAGTCACACAATAAAACCCAGGAAAATGAGATTTTCTGGCCCTTTGTTTATTTCAGGAACACAGAGGTTCCAATTTTTCTGGTTTTTTTACTAAGTTTTGGTTAAGATTTCTTACAGCACTACTGATCTTGCTTGACTTTAGAAATTTTGCAAGGAAAAAAAGTTCTATTTTAGAATGCAATTTGTTTTTACCTCCATCTGCACATTAAAGACTCCTCTCTTCTCCTCAATTTTTTCTTTAATTACAGCCATGGCTTGATTCAGAACAGACAGTCCTTCAGTTCTCTCCAGTGTTGTAGTAGTCATCACATAACGAGGAGGGGCAATCAGATTAATCTACCATATTGTAAAGATTGGGGAAAATGAAAACTCAGTAACAAAGAAAAATATATTATGCCAAGTTAGACCAAACAATTAAAAGCATTAAAGCCCATATGCTTTCTTTTTTTTTTTATGATGATTGCGTAAGTAAACTACTTCTTTTGTTACAAGAGTAACAAAAAAAGTAATTTTAAAAGGAGAGAGTACTTCCAAGTTTTTTTAAAAACACTTATTAAGTACAACACTTAACATCCAAAAACTGCTGGGGAAGAAAACTAAGCCTGGGTACAGTAGTCATTCTATCAACACTCAAACATAAGTGGAGCAAACTTTCCTTCTCCTACACCATCTTATACCTGAAAATAAAATTTACATCTCCCTAGTTAAGACTGCATAAAGGAACAATGGGTATGTTCTGTGCCAATACTAGACTTTAATAAATTGAACAGAATAAATACAGCTTCCAAACTTTGAAAGGCACTGCACGACCACAGGAAGGACTGCAGAACTGAAAGAAGTGTGTTACAGCCCTGCTGGAGAAGAACTGGAAATCAGGCACATGGCTTGATGGGGCAGAGAAACTGCATATTATTGGTCCCTGAGGGCATCAGAAAACCTTGCTTTTGATTCCATTATTAAGACTGACACTCACTTTGATGGGCATGTTCTCCGTGGAACAGTTCAAGCCTGCTCTCAAAGCTTCTTTTACTGCATCTATGCCTTCATAACCATAACAGGCCACCTCAATATCTATGACAAAGAAATACAAGTAACAAAATTTTACCAAGAGCTGCAAAATATTTAAAGCTTTTTAACTTAAGCTTTAATAAATCTTTTTAGCAACCAATGTTTACCCACAATGACAGCCTCAGCAGCTCCCAAATCCGAAGAAGGTATTACTTTTGCTTGACTTGTAAGTTGAGATAAGAGTCTTTATCAATTCTTTAGACAGTGCAACTTTTTACACTGTGCTTTGAGAAACTGGGATACAAAATTATACACTCATATTCACTCACTTCTCATACAATAAATACAACACCAATGATGTACTTCACATGGAGAGATAAAGATATAAAAGCAAGAAATACCATAGAAAATGCAAGATCAGGAAAAGTGAAACTTGAAAAGGAACACATCCACCAAGTTATGGAATTCCATCAGTGATTACAACAGAGGCACAGAGGGATCACTTGAGGAGCATTAGAATACATTTCTATAAGGTTAACATATGGTTAGAATTAGCTAAAGCCTTTTGTAGGTATTTGAAAATCAAGGCATAGATGAATGCTGGCGATACCTGTAATTCTCTGACCAGTGTAAAGACAAAGATTTCTTTACCTGCATAGCAATGGCATAAGACTAAGCTACACAAATAAATTAATTTCACTTGCAGGTGACTCACAAAAACCTGCTAATTCTTAGCTATCAGGAGCAAATTCACACAGGAACATCCTAGTCTGCCTCAGGAAGAGAACAGAAACCAATGTCAAGATTCTACACTTGTGCTGATGGCAAAATTAATGACTTAGACCATCAGAATAGGCAGCATGAAGGAAGAAGACATGCTCATCAAGTAACTTTATTTTCAAAAGCAATGAAGTGCTATTCATGTTAGGAAATGCACTCTCCATGGCAATCAAATAAAATTTTTGCAGCCTTTGTTAACTCCTGGCAGTCTAAAGCAAGAGGTAGAGGAATTTGACATTACCTTACTTTTTGTACTCTCTTCTTGACTTCAGTGTCATGCGAAAAGGCTTATCTCTTCTCTCCACAGTAATCAGCAAGTGTTAATGCTCTTCAATATACACTTACAGAGCAGAGGCAGTTTCTCCATCTAGTTAAAATGTGATTCTGCTACACTATCTGTTTAATGGCAAGAGTGCCTTTAGGCTGTTCTGTAGAGCCAAACTTACAGTTTTGAAGCATGTCTTCTGAAGTCATGCAGTCGTGTGCTTTTTCTGCCCACACTAAGTTCCTGAGACCCAAACTAACTCATACATTAGAGATGTGCTAGGCTTAAGGTGATATATTCTACTGAGTGGCTGGCGGTCAATCCGTTAGAAATACTATTTCCGCATATTTATGAACAAGTGGCTAAGGCACATGCTGTAGCTGTAGCGACAGAGTTCAACCATCCTGTCAGGGAATCAATGAATTTAAAACTCTGAATAATGAGAAAGAATATTGTAGATGCACTGATACCTATAAAACATTTAATTTCATTGTGTCCCAATGCAATATGACAGACCACACTATCTATCATGACAACCAGTCCATATTCCAAGGAATCTGCATTTTGTGAGGAAAAATAAAAGCCAAACCACCTTGCACTTTGGGATAGAATTCACACAGGCAATTTGAAAGCAATCCATGATTAAGATGTCTTAACTCTGAACAGCTCCATTCAATTATCAGCATTATGAACTGTAAGTTTTAACTGAGTTTACAGTTTGCAACAAGATAGATTATCTCAACCCCAGAATCAAGACAGGTTCAAGGAGCATGTGGGAAGCAAGCACTCACCAGCTCGGATTTTGACTGCCTGTGGTGTCAGACGTCTGTTAATATTGTCAATCAATACACGCCTCTCTTCCTCTGTCAGATCCAGGCTATCCAGGATTGCAGGGTCTCTGAGCAAGGCAAAGCAACATTACATAAGTTATACTGAAGAGGAATATAACACAACAGAAATTTCTGGTACTATTTCTATTTCTTATGAATAATTCTAGTTACCTGCTAGACAAAGAAAACAGGGAAATTTCTTAACAACTCACTGAAACACTGCAAGTAAATGAACCCATCTATTTTCAAAGCATTTTCTATTGGTAAGCACAGCAGTTAAGTAGCTTACTCAGTCTGTTCCTGGAAGGAATCATCTGAATGATTTACATTTTTTTTAAAGCAAAGGAATGGCTTCTCTCATGCTCCCTTTATATGAGGAGAAGTCAGCTTCTTGATATTGTTATATTTCTTCCAATGTGAAGATAAACTCATACCACATAAAAGCAAATCCATTATGAATCTGGAGTTTTAAAATTATTTTAGTGTCTCATTCAAACACTATATATATTTGTCAGTCTACAAAGTAACCCACACTCATTCCAAGTTTTTCTGTACTTGCTTTTAACAGTATCTGGATCACAGACAAATAATTATCTGTCTTATCTTACAGCAAGGATAAAGGCTTTTTAAATCACAAGCTTAGTAGTTTCAAATTCAGAGATCACAGAAGCAAACTCCTCTGTTGTTTGCCAATATAAATTAGCAGCTCTTTTTTGAAGAAGTGGTGTCAATTTTCTATTGCTGTATTAAATTTATCCAAAATCAATCTGAAACAGAGAACATAACCAAAAGACTTCTCACAAAAACAGTTTCTGTTCTGTAGAGACAAAAGTCAGTTTTCTGAAAAACATACCAGATCACCTACAATACAGGCAAACATGAAATAAAATAGCCCAAAAGCCAGAGGTAGTACTAGAGATTGATCTCTGCTGCTAATAAAACATCATCTTTCATGTTTTTATATATTGAGCCTAGAGAGCAGAAAGGCCAAACAAGCAAACAGAACCCAGAAACATGACAGATTTTACAGATCAAAATATAAACCTGTATGGCAGAAGTGATTTATGGAACATACAAATTCTGCTTTATTTCCAAACTATCCTGTTAAATCCACCTGTTAAAGCATTTGGTAGGCTTTCAACAATAGGTTCCCAATGTTTAATTTTTACTGATTATAAGGGAAATATACTGTCCAATTTCTACCACAGGTATCATGCTGTGTGAAACTCCAAAACACTAATCCTCAGTACAAAGAAAGGAGTAACAAGCCAAATTCTTAGAGGGACCTCACACAGCACTCCAGCAAGCATAGGAAGGCAGCAATATCCACACTGTTCTACTCCACTGCTATACATTTATGTAGGAGCACAACAAGAACAAATAAAAGTTGTAGTCCATAGTCAGAAATCTTAAGGCATAACTGATGGAAAGATGTTTTGAGAACAGACAGCTTCAGAAGTTTGTGCTCCAAATTGAACAGCAAATGACCAACAAAAGGCCTGTGCTCAGAAGTCTTCATGAGTATACAGCCGAAGCTAAAATAGTCAGCATAACTAGAGGCGTTTATTTTTAACTAAGTATTTATCAGTTAAGAGTGAGTGATCTGGAATTCCTTCTATAGCAATATATCCATATCTGCCCTTGGAATTCTTTTTACAGCAGTATCTCCAGATTTGCCCTTTACCAGTAAATTTGCTATCACCAGAAAATAACGATTACAGTATGAAACAAAACACATTATTCTAAATGAGGACGTAAGCTGTTTCTTTCCCCAAAATGCAGAGCTGGTTTTCAACTGCTTAAAACACTACTGAATGTCGTTCTTCCTAGAATCACTGCCACTTCTAAAAGCATTATTACTGCCATCTAGCATTCAAGTCCAGTTCATCACTCACACACTCAGGTGCTATAAAAGAACAAAACTGAAAATGTTTACTGAAAAATCCAGTTTAGGATTGACAATTTCATGGTAGATTCTGTAGACAGAAACCAAATACTTCAATTCTGAAAGCAGATTAAAATATCAGAGTCAATTTAAAAAAAAGTAATCTATCTCAGTGCATACTTCCTTAGTATCACAATCTTCACCTCTTTCTCTTCATAATTCCATTTCTAAGTTTATGACTCCATTCTTTAAGTTTGCAAGTGCAGAGAAGTAACAAGTCAGCTTGTTGCACTTAAAAAAAGAAAAAAGATGCTTGTGCAGTGGAAAAGTGACAACAAGCTCTGTGTGGATATGTCTTCAGACACAGAGCTAGATATTTCTGATAAAATCTGCCTGGGACTAAAACCAGGCAAATTCTGACAGAAAAATGAAGACCAGCAGTTCTTCCTCTGTTAGACTGATGCCAAAATTGACTAGATTTACTTGACCAGTATATTCTCCATATTGATTCTGGGAAAGAAACCCAATGACACAACCCAAAAGAACATGGTGACAGATCTACTTCAGGAAATACTTCTCTGCAATTTGAAATAAGCCCCTAGAAGGATAGAAGAAGTCCTTACGAGACTGCATGCTTGAATGCATCATAAGCACCATATCCAGGTCTTTTATACTTGTCATCAAACACCCAGGCAGTTCTCTGGAACAGACTCTCAAGCTGCTCATCCTTAGTGTACTCCAAGACTTCAGCAACGTGGCGAAGGATGCTGTAAACCTGCAACACAGGAGTGGTAAAAACCCCATACCAAATACTGAAAGCAGATAAAAATTTCTTCTTGAAAGTGTTAAGATGAGACATCACGTGGAGCCTGAAACTAACTACCTGCACATCTTTTCAATTAAAAGTTGCCCACAGTGTGCTAAAACAGCACACACTTTTGGATTTCTGAGCATTTAAATATACCCTTTTACACCATAAGTTCTCAACTGACATCTTTCTTGATCTATTAATTATTTAATAAGCAGCTTACCATGTAACACACATAGACACATGAGCTGGTTATACATCTTTGCACGGGTAAATGAGGATCACAGTGTGCCTAACACGTGAATGCTTTACTTGTACCTTTTGTCTGTGCATTCTGGTTGCTCAAGAAAGAAGCTGGAAATACACAGGGCCTAAATATAGAGAGGCAACTTACAGTCTTTGATTTTGTAAATTTGTCTTCACATTTGATTGCCTCCTCTGGAGAAACTCTTCTTTTTGACAAATCAATATAACCTGTTGGGGAAGATGATTTTAAAAGCGTCAGCCACTGTGCAATCTGACTCCATCAAGAGAAACTCACGAAGAACACTCTGGCTCAGGATTTGCCCCCTGCCTACAGTATCCCCATATGTTGCTACAGAGAGAAACAAGACCAAACGTTGATGAATTTAAGCAAATTATGAACCAAATTAGGATACAAAATTCTTTCAACTGTAAATAATTACAGTAGTCAATTTTTTGAACATCACTCTTTTCACTTACTGCCTTAATAGTCTCTCTGTAAAATTTGAAGAAATTTTCCTAATCTCTCAGTAACTAGTAATCTATTTTTATGTTTCTGTACACAGTTTGGGGGGGAAAAATCACTCCAACATACAAAGAAGTAAATTCAATGCATATTTTTGTAGCACTCAACATAATTTAATTCAAGGCTGGCACCCCATCACTTTAGCATTGAACACTTTCCTAATAAAATAGGCTGAGCCTGAAAGAAATGCCTGTGAAAAAATTTCTTTCAAACTCTCTTCTAAAAGGCCTCCACCTATTCCTCATAAACTATAGGTTCTCCAATAAGTTCAATAAAAGAGCACTAGGTGAATTCCAGATGTGTTTCTCTGTTAATATGAAAACAAAATTAATTTGTAAAAGCCTAATTTAATTAGAGATGTTGGGAAACAGTTCATTTCAGATTTATCTGAAGTAAGCTTATTCTTGTCCTTTGTCTCTGCTTTTCCTCATGCTGTCATTTATTATTTATTCTCAATTAACTGCAGTTTCAGAAGTATTATAGGAAAGCATATAATTTTAGAAACATCATACCAACAGTAACATTTCTAGATGTGCTCAGTGTTTATTATTTCTATATAGCTGGATAGATATTAGAGATTGTGTGGAAGAGTATTATCAAAATCTGAAAAAACCTTCAAAGATTCAAATGTTTGAATGACAGCAAAAGCCAAAACTGCCTGCACAATTCTAATTTGTACCCCACAGAATTCACAATGATTACATACTTGTCATCACCTTTATCAACAAGGTTTGAGACTTGTTAAGAAACAGGATGGATGGTGAACACTTAAATGATTAGCATCTAGATTTTTACGTCTACAGCAACTGATCCTTCTTTTCAGCTGACTTAGAATGATCATAGGTATGGTCAGTGATGGTCTATCTTACTTTAATGCCCAAAAAACACCAGCCCTGGCAAAATGCACAAACACCTGCCTAGTTCATCTGCATTTCTGTCTATGAGTTCAGCCTTGACAGAGCCCACCATATCCCCACATACCTTTCTCTTTGTCAACTCTTATGACCACAACGCATTCATTCCTGCCGATCCGGATGAGTTTGTTTATGGAACGAATACGCCTCCTGGACAGCTCACTGAGCAGGATCATGCCTTCAATGTTGTTGTACTCCAGCAGGCTGACATAGGCTCCCATTTCAGCAATGGACCGAACGTTCACCATCACTACATCTTCCACCTCGGGGAATTTATGCTGGTAGAACCTACAGCTTAGTCCCGGCATTCTGGAATTCAAGCAGAAAAACCAAAGATTTTATTTCACAGTACATCACTGCCTTCTCCTACAAACATGGCAATAAACCAGCAAGGACTGCAGAGGATAGAGAGGAACGGTGGCAGAAAAAGTAGCAATTAGGATAAGGTTGTGCTTAGCTTTTAATAGAAATAATAAATTAAGTTGTATTTAGAGTACTATTACCACAACCATTTCCTAAGATGCTACTTTTGCATTAATGTAGAAAAAGCTTTGATACCCAAACTTCTTTACCCCCTTCAACTGTCATACTACCAATACACAGCACACTGGAAAGGCTTCTTCAAGTGGTGGAAAGGTGGCACTGCACACCTCACATGCATTTAAATTCCTGACAGTGTGTAGTATTTTCACAGAATATTCTGAGTTGGAAGGGACTCTCAAGGATAATAAATTGGACTGGAAGAGAAGGAGGATATAGGAGAGAAGCCTGCAGTGCTTATGAAGGATTTTGTATGCACATAAAATAAGGCAGCATGTGAGGCTAAGAAAATAACAGATGGAAGCTTCTGTAGTACTGAGGAGAAGCAGACTCCAGATGACTTTTAACCTCAGCACAAGACACTCAGTAATCCTGCAAGACCTGCTCCAGAGGCCAACTGTCAGCAAAGAAAGCAAAGGCATTATTCAGAACATATCTAGCCTGGCTTTTAAAGGCAAAAGAAGTGCCCCTCAACAGACTGCTAGTCAGGAGGAGAAAAACCCCAGCAAAATCACATGAAAAAACCAGAATTCCTTCATTACACATTTAAAAAAAAAAAGGGGCAAAACCAACATTTCATAATCAAGTAGTGGTAAGAAGGAATGTTTGAACTGCTTTATTTTTCTGATGATGAATCCATATGCTCTTAAACGTCTAACTAGGTTAGTTCAGCTATCTATGCCTTGAAGTTTCACACAGAAAATTTTCTACAGCAGCGGGAACCAAAGATACCAAGTCAAATGCATCACTCCTTCAGAAGGTTTTAGCCACCATTTTGAAGTTTTAGCACGATCTTTACTGCAGCGACAGTGCTTTCTAACTACAAGAAAATTTAAAATCAGCGTATGAAGGCAATACCAAATGTTATGTTCACATGACCACACAATTCAGAAGACCATGTCCACCCATATCTCCATTCTTAACTTGTAAAAAGGGAATACAGACTAGGAAAGCATTATAAAAACACTCTAAAGGTTTTGTGTAACTTTGTGTAAGCTGAAGCTAAACAAAGAACTCCAAGGTTAAGAAGAAAACCTTTACAGTTCGGCTTTCTAGTCCACTCAACGCAGGTCTGTTCAATCCTGCAGGTGCTTATGGGGTACATGAGAAAGCTGCACTGCAAAGCAACAAACTCGAGCCACAGCAAGCAAGAGCGGACAAAGAGCGGACCGCTCAGGCCTTCACTCCTCTCTCCATAGCCACGAGGTTTTTATTTTGGCCTTCTGTGGAAGATCCCCACGACCAACACTACGCCCACCGCGCCGGAGCCGGAATTCATCTTTTCCAGACGCTGGACACGCCTCAGCAGAGGCCCTCGCGGCCACACGACATCTGCGGCAACCGGCGGAAACGGAGCCAGTCCCGATCAGCGCCGCCGGCACGAGCGCTATCCCACGACCGCCGCCGGGCCGGAGAGGGTGCCGGGTAAAGCCCATCTCCGGCGCGGCGCCGGCGGAAGGCCCGGGGAGCTGCGGGCACGGCGCCGGTGCCGTCGCGTCGGGCCGGGCTCCGAGCGGCTCTGGAGGCCCCGCGCACCACCCGGGAGGAGGCGGAGCTCGTGGCGGTACCTGGCTGCGGCCCGGGGGGTCCCGCGCTGCGCTCGNCCCCTGCGCGCGGGTACCGCCTCGCGCGGGGGCGGGGCCGAGTCACGTGACGGCGGCGGCGGCGACAGCGGCGGCAGCCGAGCCGGGCCCCGCCGGTGACAGCGGCGACAGCCCTAGCCGGCCCCGCCGCAGCCATGTCGGCCAAGGACCGCATCGAGATCTTCCCCTCGCGGATGTGAGTGTCCACCGGCACGGGTCGGGGATATAGCGCCGAGGGGGGAGCGCGGGGGCTCCGTGCCGTGCCCGAGGCGGCGGGAGCGGCGGCTCTCGGGGCGCCCGGGGCTCCTCATCGGGGCTCGGCGCTGGGAGTCGCGGAGTCGTTCCGCCGGTTGTGTGCGCGCTGCGCCGCCGAGCGCGGCTCCCCCGGCTCTGTGATGGAGCAGCTGAGGGCCGCTGCTCCTGAACTTCAGATTCTGCTCCCAGGCTCCACAGCAGCTCTGTCAGTCCTCAGGGCGCCGTGGCGGGGCCCGGCACCGAGATGCCGGGTGTGGTATTTAAAAATCATGTGATTACGCAAACCTGCCTTTAAAAAGAACAATTTGCAAAATGTATATGTAAGAAAAATGGACAGATGGAACCACAGCTTCCCTTAACTTTGGAACGGACGATATAGTGCTGTACGAGAGGTTGGCCGTAAAGTTTTAAAAAAAAAGAAGGAAGTAAGGTGCTCCCAGTGTAGTGGACAGTCAGATAATTTTCCAGATCCAGACAGCAAACTATTTGTCATGAAATCAGATGTCTGCTGAGAAGGCTTAGAAAGCTGCCAACATTGGAACAAACCCAAACAATCAAATAAAATTGTTCGTTTAAAAACGTTGTTCAGATTCTCTTTGGAACCCTCCAGGACAGACAGACTGCTTCAAGGTGAAAGACTGTTTCAAATCTCCTTGCATAAAAGTGGGTTGATCCCTGCACATAATCTTTATAATAAAAAGGATGCTTTGCAGGACAGACAATCTCAAACATAAAATAATAATTATTCAGTCTGTATGAGCTCAGGACATATAAAGTCTCCTGATAAAAGCTTGGAATAGTTTATATGGGAAGATTAATACATTACATGGTAAAGCTTCTGTTTTGAAATTTAGAAATAGACTATTGCATACACAAAAATGGATTATTGTATACACTAAGTTGTCTGGTCTCACTCCTGCTCTTTGGTAGTGCTTTTTTTCATTCAGTTTAGGTGTCCAAGGAGGGGGCACTTCAATTATTCTTGAAAGGTCTCTGGTTTTGTGAGCTGATGTGTCACTGTGGCAAGAGGGTGGTCATGTACAAATGCCTAATATTTACAAGTCCTGTTTCAAATGAGGTGATAGACGATAATGTGGGCAGTGTTCCCAAAGGCATACAAGTTAGAATGGAAAAGTAAAAATCACCCGTGTCTGCAACAATTAGTTTTGTTAACTGACAGAAGAGGATTTCATAAGGTTTACTTTTTATATTGGTTTGGGTTTTTTTTGTTGTTGTTGTTATAAAGCAGCTTGCTGGTATGAGCCTCTTCTGTGCTGGATGTCTTCAATTCCAGAAGCTACTCAGTTTCCTTGAGAGTAAACAAGACTTTGTTTATTGCACTCTTAGAGCAAGTGAGATCTTGCTTGAACTAGGCCAGCCAGTCTGTGGCAGGTGGTGAACAGAGCAAACAAGTTAGTTCAACGTGATGACAGACACCTGCTTTTTGGGAAAGTAAAGTTGCCTTTTTACTCTCTGATTTATTTTTTTAAATCATAAACATTCATAAAGTATTCATGGTTTTCAGTTATACGTATTTGGTAGTTAATAGAGCTATTCTCATCACATGTTAGTAGATGTGGCCAGTAATGGATTCCACTGTGTAGATGGAATCTTAATTATGCTTATTTTTTTTCCCAAGGTCAGAGAGGAAGTGTGTAAGACCTTGGCTTCAGTGGTGTCCTCTGTGCATAGTGGCTGCATGTAGAAAGTAGTATAGTTCCTAATTTCATACAAGAAACCTATAAGTGAGCTGCTGGAAGTAAAGGTGAAAGCTACAGCTAACTCACTAATATATCCCTTTTAAATTGTTGCTGCTTTTGTTTGTATTTAATAGCTTGTAAATCTATGCAGCATATGAAGCTAAGGAAAACCAGAATGTACAAATGCTGCATCTTCTTGCTCTGTAAAATCAGAACATGGCATCAACCATTATGACCACATGAAGAATTTGCTGTGTTATCTGATTTTGAGAAGATGGCATGGCAGTGAAAGAACTTAAAAGCAAAACCAGTGTCACAGTGACAGTGGGTATTTGGAGTAGTTTGTTTTCTGGTACTTGTAAGTCATGAAGAAAAACAAAAACTCTTACTTCTGATTATGGAAGCACTGAAAGATGTCTCTTGTCCATGAGCTTTGATGTCACAGATAATAACCTTGTAGTTCTCATTGATGATGGAAATTATAAATTCCCTTGCTTTTAAATGGGAGTCTAAAGTTCTGTCCTGAAGTGGCCATCTTGTTTTACTGTAATGGTGCTTCTTGGTTGCTTCATAATTTCAGTCATATGCATGTCAGAAAACTTCACATAAGTTTTTTCCTAATCTCTTCTGATGATGTAGGAAGTTTTTTCTTTATTCCTCTGCTCACCAGGGCTCAGACCATCATGAAGGCTCGTTTGAAAGGAGCCCAAACAGGTCGTAACCTCTTAAAGAAAAAATCTGATGCTTTGACACTTCGATTCAGGCAGATCCTTAAGAAAATTATTGAGGTAGGTAAATCAGAAATTTCCTTTGTTTGGCTCACTTTACTTGAAATATGTCTGTCTGTTGTGCATTCCTGTTCTGCAAACTTCATTAGATAGGCTGGAATATAGGACAAATTTCTGGCTAACCTGTTTTTTGTAAGTGAGACTACTGAGAACTCATGAGCAGAATTATACTTTGTTTGGCTGAAATGATACAGGAACATGGAAGAGTTAATATTCTTCACCTCTTTCCATACAGCCTTAGCCTCTGCTTTTGTTTGTGTCCCAAGTTCCCTATCATCTCTTCTATATTACATGGAACTTGCTCTGATACTGCCAAATACCTTAGGATTGGTATGAACATGTTCTGTATTCCCATTTTGGTTGCTTTGGGATTCTGGTTCTGGTTTGAGGGGATACTGCAGATCCCAAATGTTTCCTGCATGACCAGGTACACCAGCAAGCAGAAGTTTTGTCTAGATGAGGCTTTTTCCTTTAGGAAGAAACACAGAGTTCTGCTTCTTCCTTTGTAACATGCATGGCAAATCTGAGATAGTCAGTGGAGCCTACTGTGTTCTGTTCTGCTGTATCAGATGGGTTTAGTTGCACTGTTTTAGCTGCAGCTACTGCAGTATCCATGGTTAGCACTAGTCCTTTGTTGTCACTCTGGCATTGCTTCCTGTACATTGTCTAACACAGAGGCTGGTGTTTCTCAATAGCATGGTTTTAGCTACAAGGGCTACAGATCTGTAAAAATTGGGAAAAAAACAGAGTGGGAGGAGAGCGCAGCTTCACATACAGCTGCATATATCTGTATGTTGAAACACAACATCAGCTGTGCCATAGTATTCCATACAATGTGAAAGAAGAGTATTTTCCTACTGAGTCACGTTATTGTTGTGGTTTAACCCCCATGTAATAGAGTTTCATGATTAAGAAATCTTTTGCTGTTTCTATGAGTTCTACAATGTGAAACAGCTGAAATATTTCCATTTTTTTTACCAGTAACCTGAGAATTACAATTCCCAGTTTAACAATGTGCCTTGTATTTGCTGCCTTTTTTCTTCTTTTTTTTTTTAACAGACTAAGATGCTGATGGGTGAAGTGATGAGAGAAGCTGCCTTTTCCCTTGCTGAAGCGAAGTTCACAGCAGGAGATTTCAGGTGAGCAGTGCTGGGGTTCCATGAGGATGTCCTAACTATGGGAAAGAGCTATCAACAAATTATTATTTTCTCTTTTGAAGAAAAAGGTAATTTATTAAAGGCACATAAAAAAGGATGACAGTGGACAGGATGAACTGAATTCTATTATGTAAAAGTGGGAGACATCACTGCAGGAGAGAGAGAACTTGCATGATGAAAACATACACTCCAGTGGAAGCTAAACAAAGTAGAATGATTAACAGAATTTTGGTTCTGTCCTTGGTTTGAGAGGGTGTCGCATTTGGAGCTTGGAATCAAAAACGTAGGGAAGCAAGAATTTATATCAGAGTATTGGACAATTTGTTCATTTGGTCTTGTGAATTTGAGGGACAGATGTATGTGTGCTCTTTTCTGCCAGTAAGTCACACAGTGATTTTACCAGTTGTTTTATCTCCTGCCTTGTTGACCTTTGTCTCACGAGGGCTAGAGAGGGCTGTATGCAAGAGGTGAAACAAATCCTTTTCCTCCAGCAGGATACTTTAATTGTATTTTAATAAATTACAGTTCTGTCTAGGGTGTTGGTGTAATTCATTCAGCTGTGCTTGGTGACGTGTTTTAAGATTCAGCTGATGGTACTACAAACTAAAAGGGAAGAGCCAAGTGATCAGACACAGTAGTAATCTGCATGCTGCTGAAGAAAAGTCTTTTTGCCCTTTCATTTGTCCTAACTAGTCGCTGTGTTTAGCTATAAACAAGTCAGAATCCACCCTGTAAGTAAACTGGACTTCAGCAGAGGAGTTAGCTGTAGTGACCTGTTCTTGGAATACCTTAAGTTACTTTGGAATGCTTCAAGATTAATTTTTGTACAAATTTGTTAATGTGGTAGTTAGTGGGTAAATAAACTCATTAATGGTCTGAAAGAAAAAATATTTAGAAACAAAAATGAACAAAATGTTGTGGCCTTGGTTTGCATTTAAGGCCTTGAAATTCCTTTACTTTCATTGTGAAAGAAATCTTACAGGTTGATTAGACTCAATGTTATTAAAATAATTTGCCAGATAACTGGCTAGTTTTTCAGCTGTGCTCTGTAAATTCGGTCTAAGGCATTTTTGAAGTTACATTTCATAGACTGCATCTTTTCCAAACTTTGCTGGAAACCTGTTTCTTTCAAAGCTTCTGGGTTAGCTTTGAAGACTGTGCAATGAATTGCATAGAGAACTGAGCTGACACCACTTTCCAGGTCCTTACAGCTATTTGATAACTGATTCATCTTGTATATTATGATGAGTTAATGAACCACTTCAACTTTCCTGATTAAGATCTGTTTTCTCTTCCTTACAGTACCACTGTGATCCAGAATGTGAACAAAGCACAAGTCAAGATCAGAGCTAAAAAAGACAATGTAGCAGGTGACTCCTTTCCAGGCCATGAGTACTTCAACTCCTAAGGGAATTGTGAGAGGAGACTTGGAAATAGGGAGGAATGTATCCAAACACTGTCTCCTTTTTTCTTACCCATCTAACTGTGGGAACAGTTGTAATTTGTTGTTTTTTTTCACATACAGCTTAGGATTTTTGTATTTGGTCACTTACCTCTCATAAAATAAAATGAACATGTAAACTGCAGTCCAATTTCTGAATCTTTGGACAAAGCATAACTTCTATAGAGTTTTACTGGAAAACAGATCAAGAATTAAGCCCCAAAGTTAAATAAATTTCAAGCAATTGTCTATACACAATTGTCCATGAAGAAAACAAGACAGATAAATCAGGATTGAGTGATAAAAATATTACTTAAGCAAAAGGAACTTATTACTAAGCAGAAACATAATAAAACTGAATAAACCAGAATACTTCCCTGAATTTTCCATGCATTTTGATCTCTGCAATCTGAAGTTCTGTGTTACATATCAGAACCAGCATGACTTAATTGTTCCAAGCTATGTAGGAATATTTTGTAAACAAAGCTTCTGACATAACATAATTAGAAGAAAATAGGGTAAAAGTGAGCTGTACTTAATAAATCTGTAACCCTTTATGTCTCTTACATGCCTTTTTGTTCACTCTTGTCAGGTGTAACCTTACCAGTTTTTGAGCATTACCAGGAAGGAGGGGACAGTAAGTACAACCCAAGTGTTTTCTGTCTTTATGTACTTATGGCTGTTCCATGCTCATACAGAAGTATTGTCATGTCTTAATGTTAAGTCAGTTTACATCATAGACATAGACTTACTTCCTTTGATGCTTTGCCCTGGTCCTATGACATGGAGAGATTATTAGGGCCCCTAATAGATTCTACTTTCCTAAATCAGTGAACTTTTCAGGTGAGGAGAAGACTTGTATTTCCAGATTTTGAGACTTCTAAGTCTTCCTAGAGACATGCACAACATAAACCACGATAAAGACAATTTGTTAATGGGCAAAGGCCTTTAGCTTCTTACTTGAGCTATCCCCGTAGTGTGTAAAGTAGTATTTTTATCTAGTAAGGAAGTGCTATAATAGCAACAATTTTTCTTTTTCCAGGCTATGAGCTGACTGGCTTGGCCAGAGGTGGAGAGCAGCTGGCTAAGCTGAAGAGGAACTATGCCAAAGCTGTGGAGCTGCTTGTGGAACTGGCCTCATTACAGGTTGGTGGGAGTTAAAAAAGAACAGGATCATTGCTTTCTCACTTTCTTAACATGAAAGTATCATCTCTCAGTAGTAGTAGCTTAATCTAGTCCCAGCACTGTACAAAGTTGCAGAGCTTTTTTAGCCCTATTATTGCTTCAGAGAAATCCTTATCTTTTAATGCTAAGAAGAAGCTGTTTTGGAGAGTTGGTACTTGTAACCACTGAAGTGCAGTATTCAGTGCGCAGGTGACATGAGTATAAAACATTATGCTTCTATCAAGGACAGTTTGTAAAGCTACATGATAGACTTAGCTTTCAAGGGCTATTTAGTTCTGTGTACAGAATTGGTGGAAATGTTGAATTTGCCTTGTTCTGTATTAATTATTTAATCCTATTCCATCAGACATCCTTTATTACTTTGGATGAAGCCATTAAAATAACAAACAGACGTGTGAATGCAATTGAACATGGTGAGTATTTTTCCATTTGGAATGCATAACATTTTTCTGTCTCCATGCAAGATGAGGAGCAGGGTCAAGGGAGCCACTCTTTCTTGTTAGAATTTCTCACCAGTTCAAGAATGCTTTCTAGAAAGCATTACAATTAAGTATATTGGGAGAAAGAAAAAAATTAAAAGCCCACTGGAATGGAATAGAGGACACAGAGATAAATGAATAGGCAAACATGAGAAGGTAATCAGGAAATTGTATTAAGAACCTACAGGACAAAGTTTTACAAACCTTCTGCAATCCCTGCTAGTGACTAACTTAACTGGTGAAGCCCATTGACTAGAAGCAAAAGATACAATGTTTCTATGTGTTAAGATATTCCAATAGCTAGCATAATAATCTTCAAATAACTAAAATATATTTAATTTTAAATCACCCTAATAAACTTTGAAACTGTACTAGTGGTGCCCAGTGGAGAGGCTGGTGACTTCCTGGTTTTGGATGGAACAGTCCTTTTGTCAGTACCCTGGTATTTTTCTTTGATTTGAATTCTTTATTATTCATGTTTTGTTTGTAAATTTGTTTCTTACCATTTCTTAAGTACTACTACAATTGCAGTAATTGGCTGTGATTCCTTTTGCTGCAGTGTCTAGAGTGCTTTGATTGTTTAAAGTTACTTTCTGAGTTTTGATGCCCTGGATTTAAAAATTTTTTGCATGTACACAATAATGTATTTCAGTCCATGTTTCCAAATCATCCTTTTCAGCAGTTTTTCATAGAGACTGGCTTCTTTGAACATACAGGCCTGAACTACAGCTTATCACTGAGAATTTGACTTAGAAAAGGTTTCCACTGCAGCCTTCCAAATAATTTTGGTAGTGTTGATAACAGGTTTCTTCTTTCAACAAATGATTCTGACACAGAGCTTGCACAGTTTGGTGTTAAAGCTGTGTTTAGTGTCTTTTCTTGTGTGATTGTGTTGTATTTGAATATTTGTTTTTATTATGGCCTTTTTAAATGGAGATAATTCTGAGTAAAGGTGCTATACTGAACATAAGTTTCTGAAAAAATGTGAAGAAAGAACATAGTTTTAATTCAAATTTCAAGTCACTTCCCAGGACTTTTTTATATTTTGTGTACTTGTCTATCAGAAAATACTATGATCTTCCATGAAAGACATAGATTTCCCCATGCCAAAAGAACTACTAGATTGACTTCAGACAAGATCTGTTCACTGCATTTGGTAACTTCCTGGCTAATATAACAGCAGTCCAAACTTGCTTATTTATATTTTTTTAGTGATTATTCCCAGGATCGAGCGTACTCTTTCTTATATCATCACAGAACTGGATGAACGAGAACGAGAGGAATTCTACAGGTAAAAGACTAGTCAGAAGACTAGACTGGTCTCTTCCTAAAGTAGACCATTCCTCAGAAGGGAGTTAGGAGAACTGTTCACCAAATCTGGCAGCAAACACTGTTAAACATGACCTCATTCTTACTGCACATTGATTTTCCAGAGCTGGGCACTCAGAGCTCACCAGTTGTCTGAAAGTTATAAATGAATCCCTTCCATTAAGTTGTACATGGCTGTCATTGTTCTTCCAGAGGGATTGATGTAATACAGTACTGTGAGGTGTTTTGCTTTAAGGATACCTTTGCCAATGAAGTCAGTATTCTGGGATACCTGAAACAAAAATGTCAAACCTGAAATGAATGACAGAGGAACGAACTTGATTAAATACAAGCAGAACAGTATAATGCAGTATTTAGGGTCAAGAATATAATTTATAGTTTGGTTAAGTTTTTCAATTGCAGCAGCTATTAATAAAACCTTTTATTTTTGCCATTTTGCCAAATTTAATATTTGTTATAGAATTTTTGTTTCCTTTGGAACTTTTCCAGGTAGCTTTATCAAATCCAAATTGTATGGCATAGCTACTAACCCATTGCATGAAAACATACTTGCTTCACAGATAAAGCTGCATTTCTCCTCACAGGCTTAAAAAGATCCAGGAAAAGAAAAAAGTCTTGAAAGAAAAGTCTGATCAAGAACGGGAGCTGCGGAGGGCTGCTGGTGGAGAAAGTGAGCCAGCCAATCTCTTAGCAGAAGAGAAGGATGAAGACCTTCTCTTTGAGTAACCCTGCACAGCTGGTGTATATGGAGCAGGGGACCCAAAATACAGAATGTCCAGTTGTAATGTAATTCAAGACATATTGCCTGCAAGATACTTACGTGGCTTCTCATTTGGTGTCCAAGTCTTGAGTTGAATGGATTGGATTGTGGATTTCTCCTGGGAGATTAGAAATCTGGGGATTTGACTACAGCATAGGAAGAAAGGCAGAAATGGGTCAAATGCTTTATTATCAGGAAAGCCTTCTATTCCATATTCAGCCTGTTTCTTCACTTAGACTGTTAATAGCTATATTTTTTTGAAGGATGGTTCTGGATTTGCCTAATCAGATTCATCTAACTGCTCCCCTTCCTAGTAGAAGCAGAGAAAAATGTTACTTTGGGAGGAAGATGCATGTGATGTTCTTTCTGCTGAACTAGTAATGTTCAAGTTGATTAGAGCCAGTATTGGCACAGCTGAAAATTGCCTGTAAAAGAAACTCTAGTTTTCTAACCTGTTCATGAAATCCACAGTCTTCTGTGATATATTTTTGTTGCACGATTGTTACCATTGGCCTAAGAGCCACAGTTTTAATTAGAGGTTCTGCCAACTTGTGTACTGTCTATGCTAGAAACAAGTGTAAATTTTAACTGCTAAAATACCTGGTGTCTGGCTCGAGCTGCTAGAAGATGACAGTCTTAAAAGCTTGTTGTGTTGATTTCAAAATAAAACCTCTGCTTCACCCTTTACCCCTGATGTGGAAACTATGGAGAAGTGGCTCTCTCCTCCCAAAAACACATAGAAACAACCATCTACCTACATGTGGCTACAAATCTTCATTGCTTCAGTGGGCTGGCAAGCAAAGCAGGGTTGAATGTGCAGCAGTCCATCCTTCCTGTTATTCTCATGTCCAGGGTTGAAGAGTGGCTGATCAGCAGGCTGTCACTAAACCCTGCTCAGATGGAAAAGCTGTTTTGCTGAAGACAGAAGCACAGAATCATTTAGGTTATAAAAGACCTCTAAGATAATGAGTCCGACCTTTGACCAGTCACCACCTTGTCAGTCCACAGCACTAAGTGCCATGTCCAGTCATTCCTGGAACACATTGGTTGTGTTCCTTTTCTTGAAGACACTGGTTTGCAGTCAGCAAACTCAACACATGCCCCAGAACTAATGCTAGTTCATGGTTTCTACTACTACTACAAGTCTAGTCTATTCAGGGTAAGTATCTTTTTTTAAACATGATCCAGCACTTAACTGCAGATGCAGGGTAACTACAAGGAATAAATTTCTATTAACACCTTTTTAGAAATAATTTTAGAATTTTATGAATAATAAGATCAATTTCTCTTGTGAAGACGTGGACAGCACAGCTGAATAGTGTGCCCATAGTCTGTTGTAAGATACAGATCCAGCTTGAAAGAGAGACACTGGAGCTCTGCAGACCTGCTGGTGCCTCTCCCACAGGATGGCTGGTGTCAGAAGGTGCACAGAACATCCTGTAGAGCATTGATGGGTCACAACATGTTTCACACATCCACCAAAGTGGCAGAAAGAAGACTCCCAAGATTCACTAAAAGAAGTAAAATTGTACAGTGATTTATTTTAAATCTAGAAATATTTTACATTTTTACATTAGTGTGCAGTTCATGATGTCTCAAAATACAGAGTGCAGATACATGTATAAAAGTACAATGTGGGGCTAACCACAGGTCTCAGTAAAGCTACCTTAATTATTTAAGGCATGTAACCCCACATCTAATATTTTAAAAAGTCACATTTAATTACATTTAAAAATTATTTTCTGCAATTCATCTAAAATTTATTTTTAATTAAATCTGGACTGGTAAAAATGCAGATACCATCGTTTCAGTGTGATACAGCTCACTACAAATCCTGGGATACGGTTGAAGAGTTTTACCAGTGAAGTCTTAAGTATTTTCTTTTATTCTTGAGGGAACTAGCACACATTCTTCATTAAACAAGACAGAGTAATTTCTTACACAGGGTAGTTCCAGGTCCAAGCTGGCAGTACATGGACAACCAGATATATATTTCAGTGCTGCTCAGGCTCTTCCTTTCAGCAGGATGCAAAGCTAACACTGGTTAAAAGCTATCATAGCACCTCTCTATGGATGTCAGTGAATTCTGTGTGCCCTGGGAATTAATAGAGTAGAGCTGAACTTCAAGCAATATGCTTTAAGTCTACATTCAAAAGCTCATTTGTATAAAGACAGTACACCATTTCAGAAAAACTAAGACAAACATGAATGAAATAACATGAATGGCATGATTTGCTGAGACTGATGTTGCCTATCAACACTGAATACCTACGGGTGTTCAGCAACCACCTTGAGCTGGTTGTGACTGGCAGAATTTGGACAGCACCTATATAGCTGAGCTAGGTTAAGCTTACTCAACATGTTTTACTGCTTTCCACCTTCTTGTCCAGAAACATTCAATACCCAAAAGCCTAACACATTTACAATCATCTTTCTTTAAAAAGGGTAGAATGAATACAGTTTTTCCAATATACCTGAACATTTGTTGTCATAAACTATAGATGAAACTGAGAACACGCCTGCAATGTGAGGCAAAAAGCCATAATTTTGAATATCCAGCCCTTAGACCAACAGTAGCACAAGTATTATTTCTCACTGACTTGAACTAAGGTATTCAAGTTTCCACCCCATTTTCTTTCTGAAGCATCATTACTTATCCCCACTAATTGCTTAATTGCTTTTCAGCCCTAAACATTAATTAAACCAGCAAAAAGTCTTCCTCTCTAGCAATACAGGAATGCACCCCAAGTTTTCAATATAAAAATGTACTGATTATTAGTTCAGTACCTAGGACAGCTATCTGACAATTTCTTTATATCTGCTCTATATTTTGAGCCCTTTAACTATGGGTGTGAATTTGTTCCACTAAGAATATATGCAAGACAGAATGGAAAACAGTAACTACTTTTTTATCCTTCAACATTGACAGGAGTGAACTACACATTGACATAACTCCAGTGTTTTACCTGTAGGAACAAAGAAATGCTATGGCTAAAGAGATATTCACAGTTAAGGTTCTTTGTGCTACCCAAACCAGCCAAGATACTACTATTCATTTAGTGTCAGCAACAACAGCCTTACTGCAGATGCACAGTCACAGTAGTTAAACCTTCACAGCCAGAATCATTTGAGCATGCAGAGATGTTCCCACCTGCTTTGCAGAATGCATTAGGATACAGACCTTACCTTTTGTTCCCTTGTTTCAAGTTTTTTGTTTTAACCATTAAAATATTCCCCTTTCTTGTGACTTCTGAGTCAGTTACCAGTGTTCTACACATATTTTCACTGCAGTACGGAGCAAATGCAGGACATTATGCTGGCTAGTGAATCACAATACTCATAACACACTAGCTACATTCAGCTATTTTAATTCCAGTTAGTTGTCCATTAGTCCAACAGCCACAACATGAACCATCTGCAGAGATTAAAAAACCCCACTGTCTTCCCATGTTCAGCACATCAGTCTGTATTAGTCAGTATTCTGTTATAAAACATGAGAATTTTAATTACTTTCAAGCAGCATGTCTTATAACTATATATTTTCACAAAAATATAACCTCTGCATTACCTATCTCTATAGGTCTGTGAAAAACAGCGGCTCCAATCAGTCAGCATGTTTTAAAGAAATTAGCATAAAAATATCACATCTAAAAGTTCAATATAATAGTCATCTTTGATTGGACCTATAATTACTGTGCAGTCAAATCCGATTTTAAAAGTCTGACTAAAAAGACACAAGAATCGAAATATTTACATTATACACATGTTTCAATTACAGTGCTATTAGAAAGTGGAATGTTTCAGAAATAAAATATTAACTCAAGCCTCACAGGGCAGCTCCAGACCAGAGCAGCATCTCCATTCTGTGTATTTTTTGAACAGGAGAGGTTTCTCATTGACATTTTTCATGTGTAAATTACTTCTCTGCCCAGTGATCCGTAGAATTATGCTCCTGAACTAGCATCATGTCCCATAAAGTCATTAAGTTAAGTGTTAAATAACATATTTATAACAATGTGACAGCATGGACTATATATATATACACACAAACACACTTAAAATCTTTCTCATAAGGGTGATTCTAAGTTAAAAAAGGTGGATTTATGTATAAAAGTAGTTGCTAGAAAAAAAACCTATCTAAAGCTTTAGAATTTAGTACTGACATGGTCTCCATTTCTAGACCACAGCGGAAGAAAACCTGGACAATCTTTAGATCAGTTAAACTGGCTCACAAGCTGATCAGCGTATTTTTCAATAATACGCAATTTCACTGACAAAGGATGCTGCCACGGAGGTCTAGAGCTCACATGCATTTATACTAGAATTGGGCAGACCTACACATGATCTGCTTGGAAAGGTAACTAGATTGAAGTCCATTTGTCCCTTGGAACTGCTCTCATCGTAGCCAGGTGGAGGGCACCCACTGGGGTTCTGTGTCGAGCTTATTTATTAACCGAAGTAACTCTTGATATGCCTTATCCAGATCAGAATTCACAATTGCTGTATCAAAGTAGTGGCCATTGTTCTGTTCCATCTCCCTTGTCTTCTCTATGATTTCTCTCAGCTCTTCTGGCTGCAATCAGAAACAGAGTTAGTGTAGGTGTGTAAGCCTCTCCCACAGTAACAGTAGGGAAAGGGAACAACTCCATTTCTTTACACAAAGCTCATGGTGTTGCTATTGGCTGTCTAAAAGTTTACAGAACACTCAACTGTGATCCGTATTTGAAAGCTAAGGGTGCTCTCAAGAAAATCCTGACTGATTGGCCATGAGTGGCAAAGAGTAAATAACTGCCCAGGCTGAAGAAAATGAGGAAGATCCAGCACTGCTCATTGCACAACACTGATCTCACTGAAAGACTGGAGATGGCAGAGACCGTGCAAGACACAGTCTGATCCATGGAGAACAAGGCAGCATTCTGCCGGCACTACCAACACCTACCAGCCAAAGGAGACAGCTCTCACTGGTGACAACTGTTCAGTACACAGCAGTGAGAGCCACACATAGCCAGAGTTAAACATTTAAGCTGACCCAATCACCATAACATCACCTGAATAACACTTCAGGAATATGAAAAACACCATTTGGGAGTTAGAAGGGAGTATGTCAAAAGCAAGAATATTGTACTATAGATAAATGATACAAAGGCAGAAGTAGAAATGTTTTGATTTCAGAATTTTTCTTACACTTAGATTCCAAAAGTGTGTTTATTATTCTCAACTTATTTTTGAATTGTATAAAGAAATATTCAGGTATAATTTTTGAGTTAATCTTCTAGGGAGGATATTTAAAAAGGAACTTCAGGCCTTCAGGATTTTTTTCACAGTCACTACACACTGTTGATAAATAAGAGCAACATTAGGGCATACATGCAAGAAATGCCCTTTTCTTTATCAG